>SEMN01001974.1:0-18602 GCA_005408345.1 Macquaria australasica | reverse complement strand
TGGATGAGTCTCCTCAGTGACTGGATGAGTCTCAGTGAGTCTCAGTGACTGGATGAGTCTCCTCAGTGACTGGATGAGTCTCAGTGACTGGATGAGTCTCAGTGAGTGGATGAGTCTCCTCAGTGAGTGGATGAGTCTCCTCAGTGACTGGATGAGTCTCAGTGACTGGATGAGTCTCCTCAGTGACTGGATGAGTCTCAGTGACTGGATGAGTCTCCTCAGTGAGTGGATGAGTCTCAGTGACTGGATGAGTCTCCTCAGTGACTCAGTGAGTCTCAGTGACTGGATGAGTCTCAGTGAGTGGATGAGTCTCCTCAGTGAGTGGATGAGTCTCCTCAGTGAGTGGATGAGTCTCAGTGAGTGGATGAGTCTCAGTGACTCAGTGAGTCTCAGTGACTGGATGAGTCTCCTCAGTGACTGGATGAGTCTCAGTGAGTCTCAGTGACTGGATGAGTCTCCTCAGTGACTGGATGAGTCTCAGTGACTGGATGAGTCTCAGTGAGTGGATGAGTCTCCTCAGTGAGTGGATGAGTCTCCTCAGTGACTGGATGAGTCTCAGTGACTGGATGAGTCTCCTCAGTGACTGGATGAGTCTCAGTGACTGGATGAGTCTCCTCAGTGAGTGGATGAGTCTCAGTGACTGGATGAGTCTCCTCAGTGACTCAGTGAGTCTCAGTGACTGGATGAGTCTCAGTGAGTGGATGAGTCTCCTCAGTGAGTGGATGAGTCTCCTCAGTGAGTGGATGAGTCTCAGTGAGTGGATGAGTCTCAGTGACTCAGTGAGTCTCAGTGACTGGATGAGTCTCCTCAGTGACTGGATGAGTCTCAGTGAGTCTCAGTGACTGGATGAGTCTCCTCAGTGACTGGATGAGTCTCAGTGACTGGATGAGTCTCAGTGAGTGGATGAGTCTCCTCAGTGAGTGGATGAGTCTCCTCAGTGACTGGATGAGTCTCAGTGACTGGATGAGTCTCCTCAGTGACTGGATGAGTCTCAGTGACTGGATGAGTCTCCTCAGTGAGTGGATGAGTCTCAGTGACTGGATGAGTCTCCTCAGTGACTCAGTGAGTCTCAGTGACTGGATGAGTCTCAGTGAGTGGATGAGTCTCCTCAGTGAGTGGATGAGTCTCCTCAGTGAGTGGATGAGTCTCAGTGAGTGGATGAGTCTCAGTGACTCAGTGAGTCTCAGTGACTGGATGAGTCTCCTCAGTGACTGGATGAGTCTCAGTGACTCAGTGAGTCTCAGTGACTGGATGAGTCTCCTCAGTGAGTGGATGAGTCTCCTCAGTGAGTGGATGAGTCTCAGTGAGTGGATGAGTCTCCTCAGTGAGTGGATGAGTCTCCTCAGTGAGTGGATGAGTCTCAGTGAGTGGATGAGTCTCCTCAGTGAGTGGATGAGTCTCCTCAGTGACTGGATGAGTCTCCTCAGTGACTGGATGAGTCTCAGTGAGTGGATGAGTCTCCTCAGTGAGTGGATGAGTCTCAGTGAGTGGATGAGTCTCCTCAGTGAGTGGATGAGTCTCAGTGAGTGGATGAGTCCTCAGTGAGTGGATGAGTCTCAGTGAGTGGATGAGTCTCCTCAGTGACTGGATGAGTCTCAGTGAGTGGATGAGTCTCCTCAGTGAGTGGATGAGTCTCAGTGAGTGGATGAGTCTCCTCAGTGAGTGGATGAGTCTCAGTGAGTGGATGAGTCTCCTCAGTGAGTGGATGAGTCTCAGTGAGTGGATGAGTCTCCTCAGTGACTGGATGAGTCTCAGTGACTGGATGAGTCTCAGTGAGTGGATGAGTCTCCTCAGTGACTGGATGAGTCTCCTCAGTGAGTGGATGAGTCTCAGTGAGTGGATGAGTCTCAGTGAGTGGATGAGTCTCAGTGACTCAGTGAGTCTCAGTGAGTGGATGAGTCTCCTCAGTGACTGGATGAGTCTCAGTGAGTGGATGAGTCTCAGTGAGTGGATGAGTCTCAGAGACTCAGTGAGTCTCAGTGAGTGGATGAGTCTCCTCAGTGACTGGATGAGTCTCAGTGAGTGGATGAGTCTCAGTGAGTGGATGAGTCTCAGTGACTCAGTGAGTCTCAGTGAGTGGATGAGTCTCCTCAGTGACTGGATGAGTCTCCGTGAGTGGATGAGTCTCTCTGTGCTTAGCTCAGTTAGCTCCCACATGCTGCCATGCTTGTAGCTGCTAGTTAACAGGACTGTTTGTGTTCAACGATCCAACCTGAGTTTCTTATATTTGTGATGTGTTGTATTATTATATCAGCTTGTAGCCAGTTTAAAGTGTAGTGTTGTATCATTGATGTTACTGCTGGTGACAACGGCTTCAATACAAAGATAGCGTGCGAGTGACAAGCTAGCTGAGCTAAGCTACGAGCTGCAGGCTGACAACATAATGTGTATTAGTTTAATCAACAACAGCACAGATCGTTAAACAAAAGCATCTACATGCAGCAGCTCAAACAGAACATTGTTTCCATCACTAAGACGGAAGTTATTTGCAAGGCTGCATTAAAGTACACCCCCCCCCCCCAATAATCATACATCCAAATCATCCGTGACCGCTGTTTAATTTGATCATCATCATTATAAGAACATATACAGCTCATATATGATACAGTCAGTGTGTGTGTGTGTGTGTGTGTGTGTGTGTGTTCACGTACACATCACCCAGTGCGTAATATTACGCACAGCTGGCACAGCGTGGAGACCTTCATGGACTCAGCAGGATTTAACTGTTAACTGACTCTGTGAGCTTTTCTGACAGATTCAGTTTATACAGCGACATCATGAACAGCAGCGGAACCGCGGAGTCACAATGTTTTACTGCGCCGCAGGATCACAACCGGCACCGGTAACCACGTCATCAGCTGCCTGTTCACCGTCATCAGCCGCATGTTGCTCACCTTTCAATATTTAAACATGAAAACACATTTTACAGTAAATAGGAAAAAATTAGCGTCATTTTGAGACCCCCTCAAAATTTGATTTTGCCGTCATCGGGGGTCCTAGTTGTTAATCAGGGGGTCTGAGACCCCCATATTTTGCACACTGGATACAGAAATTGTGTCACTAAAAGGTCCAGGCCGGCTCACTGTAGGCTGATATTAATCTCTCTCTCGTATATGCGCTTACACACACACACACACACACACACACACACACAAAGTCAGGCTTTTTTTTCTCCCTGTGAATTTTGTCCCCGATCCTCGTGGGGCCTTTTATGTCGTCGGGCCGCGGGGCTTGAGCCCTCCTAAGCCTGTGCATTAACACGGCGGTGGCTATGTGTAAAGAAACATAAATGCGTATTGAGTTTCTCTGGTCGTCTTCTCCATGAGTTCAAAACACCCTCTCTCGTTAACTGACTGTGGATGTTGCCAAGCTGTCACTCTGATCGAGACTGACCAATAGAAAAGTTTCTTGCATCTTTCAGCGTAGGTCCCGCCCACAGAATTCAGCTGAACTGGAAGCAAAACTTTTGGGTTTGCAAGCAAAACTAAACCATTTTTTGATTGCAGTGTGGAAAGTTTTGCTCTCAAACCTATTCTGTTTGATTGCATAAAAAGACACAAAATTAACTCCATACTAGCCTGCCGAAAAGTAGAAGAAGAAGAAGAGTTCGACTAATAATAGCGCCGGATTCGTTCCCGTTGCCTTGATTTGATTAACAAATGCGTAACGTCATTTCAAGAGACAGTAACTAGGATCCGCAAATCGACAGCATCACTCTTGGCCTTGATTTTATCCCTCTGGTTCCCCTCCTCAGTCTAGTTCCTCTTTGGACTCCTTTGCTAAGCTAATTGGACTGGGGGGGCGGGGGGGTGGAACGTTGGGAATTGAGTTAAGCTAACGTTAGCCTAACGCTACGTACGTATTTGAAAGCTAACTTGCTTGGTCACCATTCATTAAGTTGGCAAAGTAAGTTATATTGTCGCAGATGGTTAAACGTGACTTTTCATAGTGTTCGTAATATTAATTATTGCAGCCAAACCCGTAATCGTAATGAGAGGAGCAGATCGTGGCTGCCCTGGCTGACAAACGTGCCACAGAAATTCCTATAAAGTTCCCGGGAGAGACGGCCATGCCTCCGGATCTCCAGACCTCCCCACCATGCCTCTGGATCTCCAGACCTCCCCACCAGGCCTCCGGATCTCCAGACCTCCCCACCATGCATCCTGCACAGTCTGTCATCAGGCATCAAGGATCAGCATTTAATAATTAGACATCGAATAATATTCATTTTCAGAGTAATGTTTCTGTATTGGCAAGTGTTGTGAATTAAAAGGGATAAAATTACAACAAAAATGACAACACTAGCTGTATATTCAGGTAAATCTCCAGAGTGGAAATAACATCAAGTGTTCATGTTGGCGTAAGATGTTATGAAGAACGGATGTGTTAAGTCATATTTTCTGACAATAGGAATATGACAGTAATGGATAAAAATAATATAAATAAACCCACACGCACTTTTCAGACTGCAGACATCATATGGAAGAACCAAACATAAGAAAATGAAAAACACAACGGCGTCAGTCCCTAAGATCAACACGACGTTTTTCAGAGAACAGGATTTGCAGCCAATCAGGGCAGAGACGCTGTTCACGAACTTCATCGTTGAGCACAATTTATCTGTAGCTGACAAAACATGTTCACTGGGAGCCAAACTGTCAGTCAGTACAGCTGTATAGATGTACATGAGCTGGAATGTTTTTTGGCATAAGGTGGTACTCCAAGACTTTCTTCAAGGTTGGCAGGTCTGCAAATATCAAAACTCCACAGTTGGTTGGCTGCAATTAAAAGTTTGAATCATGAAAATCATTTTAATTCTCAGCTCAAAGCGTTTGGTAGAGCAGAAACCAGATTCAGTGGATGTAGCAGTGAGCAAGTGTGTTGATGCTCGTTGGCTGAATGTCCAGGAGTTTTGGGTCAGATGTTCAGTTTAATGAACGCAGCATTGATCAGAGAAACTGATTCTCTGAATTATTGACAGGTTGATTGATAATGAAAATGTGAAATTTCTGTTTAATTTAAACATTTATTCATTATTAATTTAAATCATGTAGAAAACATCAGAAAACAACAACCTTAAAGCCATTCTGGATGTTTTGCCCCCCCCCCCCAATCTGTAATCTGTTCAGAGGGATTACAGGACGTGTGTGTGTGTGTGTTAGCACTGCATTCATTAGCAGCAGCAGTCGTGAAGCAGCATGTCAGACCCCAGCTTCCCCAACGGGCTAACAACTGATTCATCTGCCAGTTCTCCATTTATTGATTAATCCCTTTGTCTATAATAATGCCTATTTTAATTCCCTGCAGTCCAAATGTCTGTTGTTGTTTTGTCCATCCAGCAGTCCTCTGACCTCTGATGACCTCTGACCTTGTCTCTGTTTCAGTGGAGGAGGGTGGAGTGCCCCAGCGGCCATGATGGAGGACACGGAGCCGGAGCTTTCCCCCGGCCCCTATGATCAGAACAGCCCCTGCCCCTCCCCCTCCCCCTCCCCCTCCCTCTCCCTCCCCTCCTCCCCCTCCCTGTCCCTCCCCTCCACCCCCTCGTCCTCCTGCGGCCCCCCCCAGGCCGTCACTCCTCCCCTGGGTGTCATCAGTGAGGGCGTTGGGGAGCTCAGCCTGGTGATCGATGCTGAGGTGGCCCACCGGGCGTGTCAGGAAGTCCTGCAGAAGGTGAAGCTGAAGCAGGTGGACGGTGATGTCACCGGCCTACAGAATGGGGAGGGACCTGACCTGGAGACCCCCGCCCCCCCAGCCGCCGCTCTGAAACCACTAAAGATCCGCGAGGAGGAGAACGACCCCGAGGGCCCGGCCCCCGGCTCGGTGAAGAGCGCCCGACGGCGGCAGAGACACAATCCCTCCAAACAGTCGTGGCTGCTCCGCCTGTTCGAGTCCAAGCTGTTCGACGTTTCCATGGCGATCTCCTACCTGCACAACTCGAAGGAGCCCGGCGTCCAGGCGTATATCGGAAACCGGCTGTTCAGCTTCCCCCATGAGGAGGTGGACTTTTACCTGCCGCAGCTGCTCAACATGTACATCCACATGGATGAGGACGTCGGTGACGCCATCAAGCCATACGTGGTGGGTGTGGCCTGCACAGGGGGCAGGGACAGCATGTTATCAAACCTGTGTCCAGCTTTCAATCTGCTTATTCAGTCTCTCTTATTGGATGATTGAGTGTTCTTTACTCAGTGGCCACTCACTGGCTTTTTGTGGAACTTTCAGCTGCTCTCATGGTCTTTATCAGTGGGTGGAGTTTGCTCAGTTGTCATAGAGATGGTTTAGTTAAATGACACACCTGTTATCACAGAGCACCCACCCAGCAGGGCTTATCATGCCTTAGCAACCACCGACTGGACCTTAGCAACCACGACAGTTTCCAGCAACCACTTACTTACCACTTACCCTTAATAATTTCCCCAAAGCCATAGCAACCATGTAGCAACCTGCTACTGCTAACACCCCAGCAATGATTTAGCTACTAACCTCTTACCACACAGAGGAAAAGCCCCCCCAACAGCCCTGTCACACACCAACACCTGCAGCAAAACACCGTCAGAAGGGTTTTACTTTCCTGTGAAGAACTTTACAACCTCTGTTGGTCTGTTAGTGTGAGCCTTTAACCCCTGCGTGTTGTCTTCAGGTTATGTCAGTATGAGCCTCTAACCCCCGCGTGTTGTCTTCAGGTGCACCGCTGCAGACAGAGCATCTCCTTCAGCCTGCAGTGCGCCTGGCTGCTGGGAGCGTACTCCTCCGACATGCACATCTCCACACAGCGTCACTCTCGAGGAACCAAGCTGAGGAAACTCATCCTGTCTGATGAACTCAAACCTGCAGGGCCTCGAGCTCGCAGGGACCCTCTGACTCTGACGCCTTTCTGTCCCGTGACGTCCCCCGCTGCCGGCCCCGGGCCCCTGGGGGGAGAGCACGGCTTGTCGCCCTCCAAACGCACACACCAGCGCTCCAAATCCGATGCCACAGTCAGCATCAGTCTGAGCAGCAACCTGAAGAGAACAGCCAGCAACCCAAAGGTGGAGAGCAGCCAGGACGAGGTAACAGCCTGCAGCCTGCTGCTCAGGGTTCACTGTTTATTCACCTGCTGGAAGCAACAAACAGCCGGCTGAACATAACCACAGCAACGCTCATTCGATGAAGAATATTAGTTGTTTTTTTTATGACGAAAATGAAACTAAATAGTGTCAAAAGAGTTCAAACTGCTGCTCCTGAAGTCCATAAAAGGGTGTAATGATAATAATAATAATAACAATAATATTGATATTAATGACGATAATAATAATAATGATAATGGTAATAATCATAATAATGATAATGGTAATAATAATAATATCAATGATGATAATAATAATGATAATACTAATAATAATAATGATAATAATAATGATAATGTAGTAATAATGAGAATAATAATAACGATAATGATAATAATAATAATGATAATGGTAATAATCATAATGACAATAATAATAATGATAATGGTAATAATGATAATAATGATGATGGTAATAATAATGATAATAATAATAATATCAATGATGATAATAATAATGATAATAATAATGATAATGGTAATAATAATGATAATAATAATGATAATGTAGTAATAATGATAATAATAATAACGATAATGATAATAATGATAATAATAATAATGATAATGGTAATAATAATGATAATAATAATAATGATAATAATAACGATAATGATAATAATGATAATAATAATAATAATAATAATAATGATAATAATGTAGATTTGTTGGTAATATAAAAACAGATGTTAACATGAAGTTGTTAACAGTACAACAACCTTTAAAGTGAATCTGCGTTTTTTTAATGTAACAAACTGGTGCTGATTCTTGATGTGAATCTGAGTCCTGGTCCTCTAAACCCTCTGACCTCTGACCCCTCAGGACAGCAGCTCCAGCTTGGACAGTCTGGAGTTTGAGACTGGTCCCGTAAGTTCACCAGCGTCACATTTCTCTCTCCAGGGTGCAATGTGGGAAATTAAGTGTGTGATGGAGGTTGTGGGTTCTGGTTCTGGTTCTGGTTCTGGTTTAGGGTGAGGTGAAGTCCCAGACGCTCAGCTCAGATGGAAATCAAACCCCTGAAGCGGCTGCTCGTCTGTGGACTTGACCGTCACCTCCAGTGATTCTGTCTTTTGGATCCAATCAGCTGTTTGATGCTGTGGGCTAATCAATCAGGACTCACACTGATCAATCCATACGGTGATGATCCGGACTCATGTTTCCGCTCACTGACCGTGTGAGTGTGTGTGTATGTATATGTAGTATCCGTACTGTAGTACTGGACAGCCAATCACGTCCCAGCAGGTATAGGCAGGTGGATGGGTGTTAGCAGTGTGTAGCTGTTTACAGGTGTTCTGGTACCAGGTGTATTCCAGGTGCACAGTGATGCTGCTGTGGTAACCGGATGGACAGAACATTAAACATGTAGTCCAGGTGAACTGAGTCTATGACAGCACGGAGATGTGATGTTGGTGTTTGTCCCCGAGGAGACACAGGCAGAGACTTAAACCACAAACACTGAATCCTCTAATAACACCCCCACTCCTCTCTCTGTCTCTCTCTCCCTGCCTGTCTGTCTGCCTGCCTGTCTTGCAGCCGGTGCGTCTGGCTCCTCAGAGGGAGTTCATCAAGTCTCTGCTGGGGATCGGGAAGCGTCTGGCCACGCTGCCCACGAAAGAGCAGAAGACCCAGCGTCTGATCTCCGAGCTGTCCCTGCTCAACCACAAGCTGCCGGCTCGAGTCTGGCTGCCCACCGCTGCCTTCGACCACCACGTGGTCCGAGTGCCGCACACTCAGGCCGTGGTGTTGAACTCCAAAGACAAGGTGGCTGACACACTCACACACACGCACACACAATGACCTCAGTCAGTTATGTGACCTGTGTTGACCTCTGTGACCCCTCAGGCTCCGTACCTGATCTACGTGGAGGTTCTGGAGTGTGACAACTTTGAGACGTCCAGCGTTCCCATCCGGATCCCAGAGAACCGGATCAGGAGCACTCGTTCTGTGGAGAACCTGCCGGACTGCAGCATGACGGCGGAGCAGAGAGCCGGCAGCTTCTCCACTGTCCCCAACTACGACAACGACGACGAGGCCTGGTCTGTGGACGATATCGGAGAGCTGCAGGTGGAGGTGAGAGGTCATCAGTATCACAGGACATTCACTAAATTTTCCTAAATAATATAAAATAATATTCACAATATCACAAATATGCAGATTATGATGTGAAAGCTGTTTAAATTAGTTAAGTTGGAGGGAAACACACTGACCAGCACTCAGTGGAGCATTGATGGAGATGTAGAGCTGGTAGTCAGAGGTACCGTTAGACTGTCTGTCTGTCTGTCTGTCTGTCTGACTGTCCTTCCTTCCTGCAGCTCCCAGAGATCCACACCAATAGCTGTGATAACATCAGTCAGTTCTCAGTGGACAGTATCACCAGTCTGGAGAGCAAAGAGCCGGTGTTCATCGCTGCTGGAGACATCAGGTCTGTATACACGCAGTACACGCAGTACAGTCTACAGGATCCAGATGTTTACAGAGGTTCTTAACAGTCCTGACAGCAAACATCCTGTCACAGTTCGACCAGCTGTCAGTCACTAACAGTCAGTGAGTGAATCTGGTCTGGTCTGGATCACACAGAACATGTGGAGACATGAAGCAGCTGTCAGTCAGTCAGGAGTCGAATATGAACTCAGTCTTGTAGAAGAATTGAATGTGTGTGTAATGCTGTCCTCTACGTGTTTTAGGCGGCGTCTGTCGGAGCAGCTGGCTCAGGCCCCCACCACCTTTAAACGGGACCCCGAGGACCCGTCAGCTGTAGCCCTGAAGGAGCCCTGGGAGGAGAAGGTCCGGTAGGTGAAGCTCAGGGTGGAAGGTTTTCCTAAAATTCCCAGGAATATGTCACTCCTTCACACAACCATCCGGTCCTCAGTTGAATAAGTCGGTGTGTACGATCAGCTTTGTACCGCTGACATGAGCACATTGTTCTATTTGAACTGTAATTCTGTTTCAGCTGCCACTTCGACTTTTACATCTTAAACTTCAGCTACAGCTGTTTCAACATTTTACTTTTGCCTTTTTGCAGCTTTCCCTTCTTTTAATTCCTGATTTCTTTGCCCTTTCTCCATCATGTCCGCCTCTGTAGTTCTCACTGTATGTTTCTGACTGTAGGTTTCTGACTGTAGATTTCTGACTGTATGTTTCTGACTGTATGTTTCTGACCGTATGTTTCTGACCGTATGTTTCTGACCGTATGTTTCTGATGGTATGTTTGTGACGGTATGTTTCTGACTGTAGGTTTCTGACTGTAGGTTTCTGACTGTAGGTTTCTGACTCCTGTGTTTCCCTGCAGGAGGATCAGAGAAGGATCTCCTTACGGTCACCTTCCTAACTGGAGGCTGCTGTCTGTTATTGTTAAATGTGGAGACGACCTGAGGCAGGAGCTGCTCGCCTTCCAGGTGCTGCAGCAGCTCAAGGTAACACTGTGACATCACCAACATCACATAATCAAAACACACTGAGAACTACTGACCAATGAAACACAGTACACTCTTTTCCTCTTCCTTCAAACCTCTTCCTCTTCTTATCTCCTCTCATCTCCACCCTCCTTTCTTCCTCCTCATCGTCGTCTTTTTCTTCTTCTATGTATTCATTTTCCTTCTGCTCTTCTTTCTCATCCTTTCCTCCTCTCCCTCCCTCCTTATATCTCCTTTTATCGTTTCCTTCACTGCTCTTTTCCTCCTCCTTCTTCCTGCTCCTGCTCCTTGTCCTTCAGTTAAAATGTGACTTTTATTTATTTGCACAGCTTAAACTCAGCCAGGTAAAACTGGAAATGATTGTTCAAAGAGATGTAAAATTCCAAAGATATGAAGTGATATTCATGCGGTCACAGATGTCAGTATGTATCTAAGTTCTGAGCATGGTTCTCCTCCTGCAGTCTATCTGGGAGCAGGAGCGTGTCCCCCTCTGGATAAAGCCCTATAAGATCCTGGTGTTGTCGTCGGACAGCGGGATGATTGAGCCCGTGATGAATGCCGTATCCCTCCACCAGGTGAAGAAACAGAGCCAGCTGTCTCTGCTCGACTACTTCCTGCAGGAACACGGAGCTCCGACCACCGAGGCCTTCCTGTCTGCTCAGAGGAACTTCGTCCAGAGCTGCGCCGGATACAGCCTCATCTGTTACCTGCTGCAAGTCAAAGACAGGTGAGATGATGACATCATGTCTGCCAGTCACCTCAGCTCCACCTGCAGCTCCACCTCAGACCCTCTCAGCTGGAGTCTGAAGTGTTCCATTCGTCTATGATTGAGGATAACTAATAATCTTTTTAAACTCAGTGATGCTGTGACCTCTCGCCCTCCTCTGTCCATTCAGGCATAATGGGAACATCCTATTGGACGCTGAAGGTCACATCATCCACATCGACTTTGGCTTCATCCTGTCCAGTTCTCCCAAGAACCTCGGCTTCGAAACATCTGCCTTCAAACTCACCACAGAGTTTGTGGATGTGAGTTTTCTTATCTTAGCAGGTTTTCAGCAGTCATAGTGGGCACTGACAGGGTTCTGGTGTTTCTTTAGGGGGTTCTGGTTTAGGAGGTTCTAGTGGTCCTTAGACCCTTGACAAGGGAAAAACTCCCCAAAAAAGCCTTTAATGGGAAACCTGTTAGAAAGCTCAGGAGGAGCAGCAGAGGCTTCCTCTGCAGGACGGATAGGAAGTAGATGTCACATGAACAGAACAAGATAGTAAAGTTTGGACAGAATATAGATAGATTATAAACATATATGAAGATTATGGATCTGAGGACGTTGAGCAACTTCAGGTGTCACAAACACACCTGCTGAGAAGTTTCTAACAAACATTAGAGCCTGTGATTATTATTATTATTACTATTATTATAATTATAGTAAAATGCCAACACAAACTGTAAGAATGATACTGAAGCTCTGTGTGTGTGTGTGTTAGGTGATGGGGGGTCCAGACGGCGACATGTTTAACTACTATAAGATGTTGATGCTTCAGGGTCTGATCGCAGCCAGGAAACACATGGACCGAGTCCTGCAGATAGTGGAGATCATGCAGCAAGGTGAGGGGACACACACACACACACACACACATTCACTCTCGCTCTCTGCCTGGGGTTTACCTGATTGTACTGACTATAGCACCCCTCCCCCCCAGGCACCCAGCTGCCATGTTTCCATGGGTCCAGCACCATGCGAGGCCTGAAGGAGCGTTTCCACATGAGCCTGACAGAGGAGCAGCTGCAGCTGCTGGTGGACCAGCTGGTGGACGGGTCCATGAGGTCTCTCACCACCAAACTGTACGACGGCTTCCAGTACCTCACCAACGGCATCATGTGACCCAGCCCTGTGTGTGTGTGTGTGTGTGTGTGTGTGTGTGTGTGTGTGTGTGTGAGAGCACCCTGAACAAACGCAGACTGTCTACAGACTGAGGAGGCCGATGATCCTCCTGCTTTTATAAGTCGACACAGAGACGATGAGCCTCTCTCTGTTCGTCCTCTTCTTCGTTTTATTCTCTTATTCCAGTTTCTTCTTCTTCTTTCTCTCTGTCTGTCAGTTGAGTCTTTTTGTTGTTTTGTCTTTTCTTTGGAAGAGTTTCCTGTTTTCCTCTTCTTCTTTTTCCATACTTGGGCATATGCCCCTGATTGGCTGCTCAGCTGGACTCTTAGCCAATCAGAGAGCAGCCCAGTTTTAGTTTGAAATGTGAACACTCAGCAGGTGGACAGTTTTTACAGGTAGAAAACAGGAAACAAGGCGGTGTCTATGGTTTCCATAGAAACTGAAGCTGATGACTTTAAAGGACCATACCGGTGTTTTTCATGTTTTAACTAACCGACTGGAAACCAGTTTGTCCTCTGACCCATTAAAACAAACCAGCTTCATGTCTGTTGCATCAACTAAACACCATTTTATTGTTTTATTTGAAGGTTAAAACGTTTGAACCAGACTCACTGATGGATTCATGACGCCGATCTTTGGAATTTAGTTTTTAAATGTTTTGGAAGTTTAGTTTAAAAATCCGATAATGATTTATCAGCCCATAGTACATAAAAAAACATAAAACCAGCCTCGTAAAGTATAACTAGTATTGAACAGCTCTGGTGAAAATATCTGGAATTCAAAAGATAAACAGCAGAAAATGATTCGAAGAAAGTCTTCAAGGTTCTGTGTGGAGTTTTCAGAAAGTCCTTGTTATTAATGACACCTGGTGGCCGTTCAGTGAACTGCAGTCAGCATCCTGTTGCATCCTGGGTATCGGCCAAAACCGTGACATCACAGACTGAACATGATTTACATCATATTTAAAATAACGTTACTATCTGTAACCTTCCTATATTTCATTTGGACCATTGGCTCCGTGACGCTAACTAGCTAGCTGGCTAATCTTCGCCTAGCTTAGGTTACAGTTGGCTAGTTGGCCGCCCGTCTTACATCAGTTATTGTTAGCTAAAAACAACACCGTTCGTCATCATACATAAGTTAGTATCATGGTGAAGTAATTGGCAAGTTAGCCGACTGACACTCAGTATTTTGCTAGTGATAACGTTAGCGAGCAAGCAAGCTAAGGGTAGCCAGCTAGCTTTAGCTACGCTGCATGGATCTGGCGTTGGTTGTTGTGTAACATTAGCTAATAATTTGCAAACAGCAAGCTAGCCAGATCAGCCCCGGGAGTCTGGATCAGTTAGCTGACAATATCCACTTAAGACAGTATTTTGCTATGTTAGCTAGCTGCTGGGTGCCGATCTGCATTTACAGATGACAAAACATTCATACAGTAGATCTGGTACACCAGCCATTTGTTGACGTTAGCACGACTGCATTTCTAAGCTAATGTTAGCTAGTGTTGCTCACTGTTGGTGCTGAAGAGAGTGAAGGCACTCGGGAGCATTGACATCACATCCTCTGGATTTTCCTGTAAAATCTGTCCTCAGGCCGTTAGACAACCGAGAAAGGTCCATTTTTACGTTCCGTTACAATCTGTTCACACATTGGCAATACAAAGCGATTAATACATGTAAAACGTTACATATAGAACCTTTTTAAAATAAAGAGAAACATTTTTCAGCTCGTTAATAATGGCATTGATCCTGAGCTGGAGGGAGTTTAAGAACAAACGCACGGTGAGTATTGTATATGTTTTCTGATGTTTCAGTCTTCAGTGTTCCTCCACCTGAAGGTTTGGAGAATTCAATTCAGTTTTATTTATATAGTGCCATATCATAACAAAGTTATCTCAGGGCACTTTAGAGAAGAGAAGTCTTATATCTGAGTAACACAACAAAACTCAACGTCCAAAGATTCAAAAGGAAAAAACAACAATCAGAAGATGAGAAAAAAGTTGGACTGAGTTTTGAGCTCATTGATCCTCAGAGTCCTGCTGAGACCTGAACTCAGGTTCTCTGGTCTGGCCTCCTTCAGTTCTTCATGTGGGAACATTAACATGAACAAAGCTCATCTGAAAATGTTGGTATTTAATTTCCAGCTTCTTGTGTTTGGAGAAATTTAGATTAGACTTCACAGATTAAAGATTTAGTTTGACTTTTTCTCAGCCACAAAATAACCTGTCTGTCTGCCTATCTCTGTCAGACTACAACTCCCATCATGCACTCTGAGCTCCTCAGCAGGGAGGCGTTCAAGGACTAAAACTCAAATCAAAGATTTGTTGGACTCCAACACAGTCGTACCGCAGAGTTTCCTCTGTCAATGTTAGAGATTACTGATGATCGTCTGCAGCTAAACTGCTGAATCAAAGAGATGTGTTCAATACAATGAACTCAAACCGAATTTTCTGAGTAAAATATTTTCTTTCTTTTTAGTTTTCAGTTTTACAAAAACACAAACACTTATAGACAGAAGACTGTCAATAATCAATCAATCGATCCGTCAAACTTTATTGATAAAGCACCTGTCGACACGTCGGAGCTCCACAGCTGATAACGACAGGAAGAGAAATGTGAATGAAGTCAAAATAATACAAGTGAAACTCGTTCCACCTGCTTTTACAAACTTCTATTAATACTTGTAAAGGTTTAACTTCAGATCAATAAATACTGAGTTTATTAATAATTCCAAAATTAAATCAATAAAAAGTTATTAATAAACTCGTTGAAGAATCAGACGCTGACACACAAACTGAAATATGAACCAAAGCTTCTCATGATGTTTAACACTGGGGATCCCAACGTTGGACACTGGAGGGTAGCAGAGCTCCAGCTGGTTTGTGTCAGGACTACATTACCCAGAGTTCCACAGGGAGGAGGAGGGGGCGGGGCTTTACCTGCCCACACCTGCAAAGAGTTGAGACACTGAAGACTGAAGGAGGAAAAACAGACAGAAAACAAAGTGAAAAGAAAATGTTGGTCGGATCAACAGACACAGTCTGATCCACTGAACTGAACCCAACTGATCTGATCCGGGTTCAGTCTGCGTACACCTGGATTCTGGATCCACCTGAGACTCACTGAAGATTTCTCAAC
This sequence comes from Macquaria australasica, assembly GCA_005408345.1. NCBI lineage: Eukaryota > Metazoa > Chordata > Actinopteri > Centrarchiformes > Percichthyidae > Macquaria > Macquaria australasica. The sequence goes on along the minus strand of SEMN01001974.1, from coordinate 3,064 downwards.
ATTTACCTGAAGCAGGAAGTGAGAGCAGGAGGAGCCGCAGACATGGTGAGTTCCTGTTTATTAGGCCTGTTTTAAACCTTCAACACAGGACAGAAGACTGAAACCTCTGGTCCTGGTCCTGCAGGGTTCTGGTTTACTGTGACACTCCTGATCCCTGATCAGATCTCTGCTGCTGTTTGAACTAAAACTTCCTGATCACAAGTTTGTTTTTTAACTTTTTAAAGAAAAAGAAAAAAGATAAACTGAAAATAAAATAAAATAAGTAAAGTTTAAATCAAAAACAAAAGGAGGAAACAAAGTAGAATTAAATCAATAAAAGTAAAATGTAAAAATAAATACAAATAAATAAGTTTATATAATAAATAATTAAAAAATACAGTAAAATCAGGTGACAACTGTCGGCTCAGTATGTTACCATGGAAACCCAAGAACCCTAGCTGTTCTTCATCACTGAGGAACCGTTTGGTTTGATTATTGGTTTATTGACGACTTGTTGAAGCTCTGAACTCAATATATTTTATTCCAGAATATAGAGAGTTTTTATTTATTTATTCAAGTTCAAGAAGCTTTATTGTCATTTCAACCACATATAGTTGACACAGTACAAAGTGAAACGAAACAACGTTTCTCCAGGACCAGGTGCTACATAAACATACAACACAGAGCTAGGACCAAGGTTTTTGTCCCAGCCACATAAAGTGCAAAGTGTACAACTATGTGCAAAACAGTGCAAAAAAGAAAGAGACAACACAAGAATGAGACACTTGGCGTTGAAAAGAAAGAAAAAGATGAGATGTAATAAACAGAGTAGCAGCGGTCCTCAGACTAACACACACACACACACACTCGCTGTGTGTCGAGGCGTCGCTGCTCCTCAACAAGATCCCACAGGACGGAGGAATGCTGGGAATTCAGTCCTGAGGAGACACCGTCGGACCAGTCAGCACGTCCCCTGACAGACTGTGTGTGTGTGTGTGTGTGTGTACTCACAGCAAGAAGAAGTACTCAGATATTTTACTGAAGTAAAAGTAGTAACACACTGTGTAGAAATACTGTTCCAAGTAAAAGTCTTGCATTAAAGACTTTACTGAAGTAAAAGTACAAAAGTATCAGCATCAAAATATACTTAAAGTACCAAAAGTAAAAGTACTCTTAGTGCAGAATAATCTGTTTGATCTTATTGGATGATAATGATTCTTTATCTTTAATGTTGCAGCTGGTGGAGCTGCTTTTAATGACTTTATGTATTTTATATTTATTACTTCACATTCTGCCGAGAAGGGCAGGAATATCATGAGGGCTGTGGCCCCCATGGCCCCTCAGTTTGGCCCTCAAAACATGATCTGCCCTGCGGCCACCGTGGCCTTGATGCCCCGCCCCCTCCGCCTCTGTCTCTACAGTTTGTTTTGCTGAGATTCTGAACTCTTATTGGACATCAAGTGAAATGCTGCACAGGTAACCAGCGGTGGGTTCCACTTCAAACCTGAATCGCTGGAAGACTGAGTTATTGACGACGATAGTTTGACACAAACCTAGAACCGGCCAATCAGGAGCCTTAATGAACTCGTCCTGATGTTTGTGTGTGGGGAGGATTAGGATTCAAGAAGCAGCAATATAGTGAGTTAGCTAGCTAACAACACACCACAATAACTGTAAAGCAGTTGTTTACAGGTAATTAGCCGTCTTCCAGGTGATCATGTGTCAGGAGTTTGTACCATTATTGGTCATTTAACAATGAACAAGACAAAAGTGGAGCAGAAACACATTTTGTTCATGAAATCAAATCAATAAAAGCCCCAATCAATATGTCTGGAATAATAAACATGATGTGTATTTCAGAGTTTCCTGTGGTGTTCAGGGACCTGGTCTTCACTAATCCAGACTAACATGTTGTTTTCAGGATCAAATAATCCTGATGATTTCTCATCCTGAAGTGTTCAACCAATCCTGACTCTCTCTTTCTCTATGCCCCGCCCCCTCAGGGTAGTAAGGAGCGTTACCATTGGCAGGCTCAGAACGTGAAGGTGAGCGGGGTGGACGACATGGTGCTGCTGTCCAAGATCAACGAGGACGCCATCACAGAAAACCTGAAGAAGAGATATATGGACGACTACATCTTTGTATCCTGATACAGTACTCAGGAGGTTCATAGAAGTACAAGTAGTAATACCACAGTGTAGAAATACTAAAAGTCCTGCAGTCAAGTAAAAGTACAAAAGTATCAGCATCAAAATATACTTAAAGTACCAAAAGTAAAAGTACTCATTATGCAGAATGTTGAGACTTTCTGCCGTCAGCGTTCATCTTCACTGCATTGAAACAGGCTGCAGCTCAATAACTAGCTAACCGCTAACTGCAGGTGGCGCTGTTGTTAGCTAACGTTAGCATGCTAACATCTGAGCCGTTTACAGTAACAGGTGATCTGGACGGTCGACCTCTGACCTGAAACTGATCAGTGCTGTTTAATAATGACGTTTTGAGTAAATAGCGTCAGTTAGCTTAGCATAAGCAGAGGTTTCCCTCATTCTAAACTGTATGAATCCTGCTAACTGAAGCACTCAGATGTCTCCGTGTTCGCAGACAGAAATAAAACAGATTTATCTTTTAGCCTCTGAAACTGTCACGTTTGGAAGTTATGCTAGCTTGTGATGCTACAGTGACTTCCTGTTTACATAGATGGCTGCTCCCGATTGGACGGCGCTACAGATGTTTCCTAGCAACAGATTTACACGTCACTAAAGTCTTTACTAGCTGAGACGTTTCTGAAGGTTTGATGGTGAAACCTGGTGTAGTGAGTCAGTTAGAGACGAGTTACTGAGAACTCAGGAAGGACTTTATGAAGAGCTGCTGGGACAGAGTCCTGGTCCTGGTGGTTCTGGTTCTGGTTGTGGTCCTTGACCTGGTTCTTCCTGTCAGACCTACATCGGTTCAGTTCTGATCTCTGTGAATCCATTCAAACAGCTTCCATATTTCACTGATCGAGAGGTGGAGCTGTACCAGGGAGCGGTGAGACCACACACACACACACACACACACCCACACACACACACACACACACACACAC
>SEMN01001973.1:10000-18649 GCA_005408345.1 Macquaria australasica | reverse complement strand
CACATTCACACCAACACCAACACATTAACACCAACACATTCACACCATCACATTAACAACATCACATTAACACCAACACATTCACACCTACACCAACACATTAACACCAACACATTCACACCATCACATTAACAACATCACATTAACACCAACACATTCACACCAACACCAACACATTAACACCAACACATTCACACCATCACATTAACAACATCACATTAACACCAACACATTCACACCAACACCAACACATTAACACCAACACATTCACACCTACACCAACACATTCACACCAACACATTCACACCAACACCAACACATAAACACCAACACATTAACATAATACCAACACATAATACCCAACACATTCACCTACACCAACACATTAACACCAACACATTCACATCTACACCAACACATTAACACCAACACATTAACACCAACACCAACACATTAACACCAACACATTCACACCTACACCAACACATTAACACCAACACATTCACACCAACACATTAACACCAACACCAACACATTAACACCAACACATTCACACCTACACCAACACATTAACACCAACACATTCACACCAACACATTCACACCTACACCAACACATTAACACCAACACATTCACACCTACACCATCACATTCACACCAACACATTCACATTAACACCAACACATTAACACCAACACATTCACACCTACACCAACACATTAACACCAACACATTCACATCTACACCAACACATTAACACCAACACATTCACACCATCACATTAACACCAACACATTAACACCAACACCAACACATTAACACCAACACATTCACACCAACACCAACACATTAACACCAACACATTCACACCTACACCAACACATTAACACCAACACATTCACACCTACACCATCACATTCACACCAACACATTCACATTAACACCAACACATTCACACCAACACATTCACATTAACACCAACACATTAACACCAACATATCTACATATCACTCAACACATTAACACTCAACACATTCACATTAACACCAACACATTAACACCAACATATCTACATCTACACTAACACATACACACCAACACATTAACACCAACACTAAACACATTAACACTCAACATTATCTACACTCTACACTAACACATTAATACCAACACATATTCACACACCAACACATAACACTCAACATTCAACACATTAACACCAACACATTCACACCTACACCAACACATTAACACCAACACATTCACACCTACACCAACACATTAACACCAACACATTCACACCTACACCATCACATTCACACCAACACATTCACATTAACACCAACACATTCACACCAACACATTCACATTAACACCAACACATTAACACCAACACATTCACATTAACACCAACACATTAACACCAACACATTCACATTAACACCAACACATTCACACCAACACATTCACATTAACACCAACACATTCACACCAACACATTCACATTAACACCAACACATTCACATTAACACCAACACATTCACACCAACACATTCACATTAACACCAACACATTAACACCAACACTAACACATTAACACCAGTGTTTGACCGGATATGGGGCTCTTGATTAAAGATAGGAAAAAAGCTCCACACATAAACTGAAAGAAACTAAAGTGAATGAAAGAGAAACAGGCCTGCGACAAAGTATTTTACATAAAAACAAAACTTTCTGGTTCCAAACATTTTAACCTCTGCTGTGACCCAGACAGACAGACAGGCAGGCAGGCAGGCAGACAGACAGGCAGGCAGGCAGACAGACAGGCAGGCAGACAGACAGACAGGCAGGCAGGCAGGCAGGCAGGCAGGTAGACAGGCAGGCAGACAGACAGGCAGGCAGACAGACAGACAGGCAGACAGACAGGACTGGACAGGATTTAAAGCCAAACAAGGACAGAGTCTGGTTTGGTGGAGGTGAGCGTGTCTGTCGGTGGGGTCATGCATATTTAAACCTCGTTCCTGCAGAGCTGTGAAGGGAACACATGAACTTTTAATGAGCTGCAGGTTAAATGGGACATTTTATGTCCATAAATGGCTCATCAAGTGTGGCTTAAATGTTGTGTGAATATCAATAAGGACGGCGTCACTTTTCCTCCCTGAAACTAACCTGAATCCAGACCTCTGGAGACTCCACTGATGCTAACTGGACTTTACTCTAACCTGACTTTTACTAACTGATCTAGTTTGTTTTAACTACAATTGATGAAGCAGCAGCAGAAATTCAGTCTGATGGAAAAAACTAAACTATGAAATGTTGTATATTTACCTGTACAGAAATCATGTAAAGTGTGTATGCCAGTATACTGTATGTCTCTCATCAATATCCAAAACATACAAGCCACATATTATTTACATATATACTACATACAGTGCTATATATAAAACAATTTTATATATATATACAGTATATATATATATATACTGAATATTATTCCCTATAATAAGCCATTCAGCTTGTGGACTTTCTTGTAGGAAGGTGACAGCACGAACTGCTGCAGCAGCGTTCAGTTACACTAGACAACTACCTCAAAATATGGACTTTTCTTTTATGTGCATGTATTTAATTAATCGTTAATTATTTTATCCATCATTTCCTTCAGTGATAATAACATTGTACTCAGCATTATAGCAGTCAGGCAATCAGACAGGTTGTATTCAAACCTCAAACTCAGCTTAATTTGGTGAGTACAATGTTATTATTACTAATGGACATGATGGTCCAAACCTACAAAAATAAAACCCAATTTGCAAAGAAAACTGAATTATTCAGGTTTAAGTTCTTAATTGTTATATGCACAACAATTACAGTGAAGCAGTGAAATTCTTAGATCTCAGTCTCCCTCCAACAATGCTCAGAAAATATGTATAAAAGAGTCGGAAGAGTGGAATGAACTTTACATAGTGTAGGCTGTATCTAAAGGCAAAGCTAGAGTCAGTGTGTGTGTGTGTGTGTGTGGACACAGCTGCAGTATTAAGATGCTCCTCACACACTTAACGGCTGCGTCGGCTGCTGATGACGTGACTCTAATGTGAATAAATCTGTTAAAGACTTCTGCTGCTCATCCAATAGAACTAAACAGAAGAGAACAGGAAAAGTGGAAACTGCTTTAAAGGATGAACAGTGTATCCATCCGCCCACGACGTCTGTGCTGCGTCTCCGGCTACAGTGCAGGTTGTCAGATACGTCGGTGAGCACAGGTTTTGGTTTGGTTTCTGTACAGGTACGATGGCACCAAACCTGGCAACCTCACTGTGACGACCAGACTTCAGGAAGCTGCACACAGTCACTGTTGTTCAACAAGAAATAGTGCCAGCAGGTAACCCTCCTTAAAAACACAAACTGTCGTTTCTACATTTCTGTTTGTGTGCAGATTTAAAATACAGACATACAGTGTGTTACTCAGTGAGCTTTAGACGTGTTGGCAGGTGTGTTTTTGACCTCTGGACTGAGCCAGGCTAGCTGTTTCCCCCTGCTTCCAGTCTTTTTGCTAAGCTAGGCTAACCACCTCCTGACATGAGACTGACCTCCATATTCTCATCTCACTCTCACCAGGTCAGCACATTTCCCCAAATATGAAACTCTTCGTTTATGATAATGTGATGTATTAATTATTTTTATTATCTGTATCATTACTGTCATGTGACCTCCTGCAGCACTTTGGATGAACTGCACTAAATGGCTGCTATGACTGGTTAGAAAGTGAAATGGATTCACGCTCTGGAGGCTTCACTGACTTCAGGAAACTAAAGTGAAGGAATAAAAATCTCTAATGTACGAGTTTATACTCCCTGATTTCTTCCCCCTCTAAACTCCAGAGGCTCCCAGCGCTGTTAATTGATGAGTAAGACAAAACCCATTTCCCAAACGAGTCCAAATGAGAGAAGATCCAGACAGGCGTAATGAGTCTGTGTGAAGCCGGGACCATTACATCTGCAAAACAACAGGCTTCATTAACTGCAGCGATTGGCTTTCCAGAGGCCCGCGGTCACCGGCTGATTGCTGCAGGACATTAAGCAGAACCTCTGACTCCATTAAACAAAGTTTCTCTCAAAACGAAACACAGCTTCCGCTTTAACGACGTCGGTCACTGTATGTCTTTTATTGAACCTACTTTAATCCTACTGTCACAAGACAAATAACAGTCAAAAATCTAATTTGCCGTTTATAATTGTGACTTTTTAAGGAATGCATGAAGCCGCAGATCCATACAGAAATAAAGTCTGACACTGAAAGGAGTTCAGAAGTGATTCAGGAACATTTTCACTGTTGGGTCGAAGCTTATTTCAAGCTTCTGTCTTCTGTGCAGTTCTGACACTTTCAGCATCGAACACAAACAAACGAACAAACCTGCAGATCAATAACTTCCAGTATTTCAATGAAGTCGTTGGTGAAAAATACAGAGCGTCAAAGTCAGTACGCTACACCTGTTATTGTCAACATTTCATTTGTGCTTTTGTACTTTTGAATCTGTGAGATTTAGTTATGTATAACTTTAGTTACTTACAGATGTTGAAAACTGAACCGAATTAGATTAAAATAAGAATTCAGATCTGCTATCAAACAGCAGCCCTTCACATTAAGAGGCTGTTTGAGCTCTGTGTTTCCTCCTCAGTGAGGCAGCCGGTGCAGATTCAGTGGTCGTAATCACTTTTGTTAATTCCATTACAGTTAATGGAGCGTAAACTATCATCCAAACTTCTCTGGAACAAGTGAGATCCTTGAAACTGCCAGCGTCAACTCGTCTAATGACATTTGTAATGAAATCTAGTAAAGACAGAAGCAACGACTTTATCACTGCTTGACTGTTTCACTGAAGATGAAACTGTTTAATGTGAAGTTTCATGGCAGAGAGAGAGAGAGCGCCTTCTTGTGGACATTTCAAGTGTTTGATCTGGCAGAAGAAGTATTCACATCTTTTACTTCAGGAAAAGTACGGAAGCCGAGAGCGGCTGTGCTTTCAGTTGTTTTTTTAATGCCGTTATCTCAAGATCACGAGTTAATTATTTGGTTAACCCAAAAAAAACGAGCTTTGTTATCTTGAGATAACGAGATAATCAACGTGTTATCACGAGAAAACAAAAGTTGTTTCCTTTTATCATCCAACTTATGTTTATCAGGGATCAGGAGTGCCACACTTTGTCCTGCTTATTACTGGTGGCTTAATAAAAATGAGTTACTTCAGTATTCCTTTACAAATCCGCCAAAACACCACAGTAACCATGGTTACAAGTGATAAAAAAAAGTTACCCAATCATATGATTGCAATGATTATATGTGTGTGTGTGTGTGTGAACACACAAGGTTAAAAATAACAAATAAACGTCCCCGGAAAATCCCGTTAATCATAACGTTATTATGGAGGACCAAAACGGTTCGTTCTCAATACGTGTTTTAAAGGACCAAAGGAGATAAATGAACCTGTTGTCATGAGACCACCAGCTTTGTTATCTCGAGATAACGAAATAATTAACTTGTACAAAAAATAACTGCAAGCACGGCTGATCTCCATGTAAAAGTACTAACATACCTCACTGTGAAAATACTCCGCTACAAGTAAAAGTCCTGCATTCAAAACCTTACTGAAGTAAAAGTATGTATTATCAGCAAAGTGTACGTAAAGTATCAAAGTGAAAGTACTCGTGTTGCATTAATGTGTGTGCTGTGTGTTCCTGCTGTAGCTGTTTCAGGTTGAGCTCATTTTACTCCTTTATATCCTGTTGGCTGGTTTAATCTGCAGCAATGCATCATGGTCTATAAGATCATGCGTTTGTAGCGTCACTACCTCAAATTTGTACTTGAGTAAATGTACTTAGTTACACGGCATCACTGCTGAGAGCTGATGTAGTTCAGACACCCTGAAGATCAGCTGATGCCGTCATGTGAGTGATGGAGGAGACTGTTCAGGTCGGTGGATCTCTGCTGCCCCCCAGCGTCCTGACGGATCAGAACAGAAGATACTGATCTGAGAAACAAACTAAACCGGCCTCCATCCGGTCCAGCCTCCGTCAGCCTGTCACAGGAAAGTGATTCCGCTCTCTTGACATGAACCACGAATGTGTGACAGTATCACCGCTCCCCTTCCTGTCCCACAATGCACTGCAGGAGTCCTCCGTCCAGACCAGACTGTAAATAAACTAAAATACTCTTTATATACAGTCTAAGGTCCAGACCGGTGAGGGGGGGGGGGTCAGGGTCTGTCCCACAGACAGATGACACACTGCCGTCAGGTCTGAGCATCCGGTTTACGTCCATGTGTTGTGAAATGAGCAGCGGAGGAATGTAACGAGTACATTTACTCAAGTACTGTACTTAAAGTACAGATCTGTGTACTTGTACCTTTTTTATGCCATTTTCTTCTTCTACTCCACATCTCAGAGGGAGATGCTGTACTTCTACATTTATCTGACAGCTTTAGTTACTTTACAAGATTTACATGAAACATGAGCTTATAAAATGATATTTTAATAATTAAAACTGGAGTTTTACACCAACATGAAACACATTCACAAGTTATACGAAGAATCTTCAGAACTATCCATTTATTAACAAGGGTTCGCTGAAAATACACTGCTAAAAAAAAAAAAAAGTGCAGTAGCATTAAACAAATTTATACTGTAAAAAAAAAAAAATTAAATTAAGGGGCGGTGAAGAAACTGAACGTGGTCCTCCTGAACCAGACTGCACACATTCACTGCTCACAGTTTGAAGATTTATTGGATCCACATTCTTTAATTAAAACAAGTACAACAAATAATATATACACAATATTTTTCTATTTACAGCAGAGCCTGAAGCCAGCGGGCCGTTAACGCTGAATAAAGTCTGAAGTAGGACGCGGTTTGTGTCCGAACATCTCCTGCGAGGCGTAGGTCATGTAGAGGAAGCCGTCCTCGTCCTGGTGGTCTTTGTAGACCTGAGCCATGGTGAGAGACATGCTGGCCAGCCCGCCGTTGTTGATGAGCAGGTAGAAGGCCTGCGTGGGCAGCAGGGCCATGCGGTTCCTGAGAGACGAGACAAAAGACAGCAGTCCTTAATGAGAGGCGTCCTGCAGGCTGCAGTCAGCTGCTTCAGCGCCAATGTGGACCGACTATAGTTTCATCCACTGCAGCCAGATTCCATTTGAATTCTAAGCAGTTTAAGTGTTTATTGAGTTCACGTTGGGAAAGTGACAAACAGTGTTGGTATGCAGACTGAAGCTGCAGTTTTCTTTAGTGCGCTCCTGATGGACACTACTGTCCCACAATGCACTGCACTAAGAATGAGGCACTGTTCAGCTTTAAAACACTGGATGGGCAGAGAACAGCTCCAGGAACACATACAAGATGGGTATAAACATCAATCTCAACACGAGATTAAAATAAAAGTTAATCTAATTAAACCATTTTAAAATTGAGATTATTGCGTCACACTGTCGAGAACGCACGTCCATGCTCAGATCTTGTTCAGGCTGCATATCGTTTGAATGTTTCGGCACCGACACCAAAAATATACTTTGAGAAATATAAAAACGTGTTTAAGAACCCAAAGTTGGTTAAACACAAGCAGCCAAAATGAAAAGCAGCTTATAAAAAAGGCAAAATGTGACTTAAAATCTGGAACTCCATTAAAGAACAAGTCAACAACATGAATCTGAACAGACAAAAGTGAAAATATTGGAGGTTTGATCTCCTCGACATGTTTCAAGACATAAATGACCGTTTGGAATAATTATTTGGTTTAAGTAAATATTCGTAACTTTACATCATCTCCTTCTCCCTCATTGAAAATGTTCAGCTACGTGGACGCAGGACGTCTCCTGCTTCTTATGTAAAGTCTGTGTTTGAGGTTTCCACATCACACTTGTGCAAGTTTCATTCTGGACACTGATTGGATCCACACTAGCTGTGATGTCATCAGTGCTGCAGGTACATCCAGGTGTTTAAAACTGAGAAACGTTTTCCTCCTTCAGCAGATTAATGTGAAGACAAACATTCTTTAAACTACTTCAGAAGTTTGATTAATTATTAAATTCCAATGTTAGTGTGACGCCTTGCATCTTTTTCCATTCGTTGTACCAAGTGGAAAAACTAGTGTATAAAGAGGACTACGTAGTACACAGTGTGTAGTACACAGTGTACCATTAGCATGCATTGACAGCTCATGCTTCATGAATCACTGTTACTTATGAGCAGTATTGATCGTTATTGAAGCTGGAGCTGTAACTGATCCTGGAGCAGCCGGCTGACTGTCTTAATAAAAAAAAAAAAAAAAAAAAGGTGGCGACTTTGTTTTTCCTCCTGCTGCATCATCATGACCTGAGACGAAAACCAGGAACTTCCCAGAAAAGACGAGAAATTTAAATTCTCAACATTAATCTGAATTCATCCATGCAGACACTTTTCATACGATAGGTCTGAAAGTGAAGCCTTAAATGATTCACATGTTTTAAAGTATAATCAGACTCATATCCTCGTATTTACACTGGAGGGTTATCTGTAATCGTTCTTCCTGTTCAAACCGGCTGCAAAGGAACTCCTTTCTAAAGCAGTTTCAGTGATGTTCTGTGTTACTTAAAGTCCGAGTTAAACAAAATCAGCAGGATACCTAAAG
>SEMN01001973.1:0-5000 GCA_005408345.1 Macquaria australasica | reverse complement strand
CTGCTTTGCTGATCATTGTAAAGCCGAATTAAAGGGCAGGCCTATGTGGATCCAGAAAATGTATTGAATACTGTACCTGAGCTTTGTGTGCCAATGTCAAGGAAGACGACACCCAATTGCAAAATATTTAAATGGTGGTTTCGCTCAGTGTTTTCACTGAGCCTGTGTATGCGCTAACCAGGTTAGCTGTGGCTGAGATTTCAGTCTTTCCAGTTGGTGCTGTGTCGAGTGTGAGTAGCTGTATGATTCGGAAGGTTAGCTTACGTATGTACAATTAATACAACTCAGCCAACCAGCGTTGTTTTATTGTTGATGGCCGATTACCTGTGCAGCGCAGAAAACCCTGCGGATCGGATCCATTATCGGACACGCAGCTAAACCCGGTTGTGGCCGACTGCCAGTGCCTGACATTAGACTCGTTCGAGATGAGCCAGGCCTGAGCAGAATCGACTACCTGCGATCGATTCACCATGCGTGCCGATTAGATTGATGTCCGACTTTATCCCGACTTACTCTGACGTCATGCACACCTGGGCAACGATAACCTCACGAGATCGAAGTGGCCCAAATCCCATTTTTTTTTGCTCACTCAGATCTGTTTTTTAAAATAGTGAAAACGGCACAAATCACATGGAATTGGATCTTTTCAATTGAAATGATTTGTGCCACTTTCATATGTGGTCCTAGACAGGGCCGCCGACGGGGGGGGGGCACCGGGCCAGTTGTCCCGGGCCAGTTGTCCCGGGCCCCTCTGTCAAAGGAGGGCCCGCTAACCTTTAAATAATCTGCTGGAATAATTTCTCAGGGGGGCCTTTGGAGATCATCTTGTCCTGGACACACAGCGGGCCTGGTCCTAAATCAGGTACAGGTCTGATATTTTGCAATGCGACCTCAGCAAGACGTCAGCCAGTGTTACCGGAAAATTGTGGCTGCACTAGAGTTTGTTGTTGCTGAGGTAGAATTTAACTGTCTTCATCTATTAAATGTGGTGACAGTCTCTCTCCATGAGTTCAGGATCATCTGGCGGTCTCTGTGGTCTCTCATGGAAGGCTCGACAAGGGGGTCTGTAAAGGCGTACCTGCTCGGCCAGTCCAGCTTCGAAGGCGTCCATGTTGAAATGAAACGCTCAGGTCGCGTAGTCACAAAAATTCGGACATTCATTACAATGTAAAGTCAGAGCGGGAACTCCCGGGAGAAACACTGCTGCGTATATTCAGTGGGCCGCTTCCCCCCGAAGTGCCAGGCGAGCAAATCCTATTCGACTGAACAGGCGCCACCTTTGGGTCCGGTATCCAGGTCTTATAATGCATCCATGGTCGCTGCCCGATTCGTACTGCGCATGTGCAACTCTCAACAGAGGTGAGAAGGAAGCGAGATGGCTCACTCGTTAGCTACTTCCATCATCAGCTCTGGAAAAAACTGATTAAGACTTTTTTTAAAAACAAGTTTTAACGTCTTCTGGATGCAGTCTGATGAGGTATATGATATGAGTATATATGGTGACTTAACATCACATCTATCAGTATGTGTGAGACATACATGGACATATACACTATATATGTAGTTTACATATTTTGCCACATATCAGATTTATGTATGGGATTGTTTCCTGTGGAGAAATATGTCATATTGTTCGTCAATCCAAAGCAGATTGGTGGCCCTAGTTCTCACTGTGAGACACACATTTGAATGAACCTCCCACCTGTTTGCACCTCTCCTCTCACCTGGGCACCGTGCGCTCTGCAATGGGCACCAAAACACCACGCAGAGACTATTTCAATGTCTGGAAAGCACCAAACGCTCTGAGAGCTGCTTGCGCCCGTCGTTGTGAAAACAGGGTCCTAGTCTCTCTGTTACATAAGTAAGAGTCATCAGCCGACATGCGGTGTGATGACAGTGCATCCATAAAGGAGTTAATGGTGTGTGGCTCTATGTGGCATTTGTGCACCATTTACCTTTACTACAACCTCCCAGCCAATCACACAGCAGCGTTGCCCATGTCTTCTGGCTGTTTGAGGGGTTTTATACTGAAGAAGACGGGAGGTTTGCACCACAGAGCAGAGACTGTGTAAAACCATCACTTCTACAGTATTGTTTGAGTTTTAATTTTCCTTCCCATTGAGCTGGGAGCCGATCAGAGCGGGACCGCGCTGGAAACCAATTTTCAGCTCTAAATCCATTTGTTCTGCCGGCGTGTTGTTTGAGTGCCGCGCTGCAGACGGACTGCATGTCATTAGCGTCTGAAGCTGAGTGTCCCTTCCTCTGAGGTAATCCTCTGCAGGGAAGAGGAAGACGAGGAAGCGGGCACACAAGGTGGGAGAGATTACTACGAGTTTATTATCCAAAAACAAAGAAAAGCTCTGTGAAGGAAGTTTCCTAAAGAGAGGAGGAGGAGGGACAGTCTGACTAGATCCAGTTTGTTCAGGACTGGCAGTGTGAGATGTTTAAGATCCATCATCTCTCACCTCGTGATCATGTTGGTGCAAGTTGTGCCTTTTAAGATAATAGATTTTTTATTTCCAGGATTTTTTTAGGCTGATTTCAATACTGAAAGTTTAGAAATCTGGTTTACTATCAGCACATATAGGCTACCTTTTCACATAAATGCAAAACATAAATAAACATTATTATTTTTTATTTTTTTTTATTTTAAATAAAGACTTGTGACCAAGATACCGTATGCACTGAGCACCACATTTTACAGTTGAAAGATAACAGCTTAAATTACCTCAAAGAAATGTTTGGCTACGATAAGCTAATATGGGCCAATGATACTGGCCTGGCGATTTATCAGTCGGGCTCCACTCAAAAATAGCTTTAATCCATCCAACAGTTTGATTTTATATTACTGTCTCTTAACTTTAACTTGAGTCATGACGATATGATCATATTGAGTTATTGTTTGATTGTTTAAATGGATTATTCCAAACTAACAAAATGAGCATTTTTCTGCTGTAATGCTGTAACAGTGTGACCGTAATCATTTTATATGTGCTTCGGCATACATGGGCCTCATTGTGATATGTATTTTTATTGGAATCATATCATAGTCATATTGATGTTGTAATATAAATTTAATCCGCTCTGTTTTTCCTCGTCCAAATAAATCACTTATCGGTTCTTTGTTGACTTGTTAGTAAAGGTGTTTCTTCTTGTATCAGGACAGGTGGCCCCCTCTCCCAGAACACACAGGAACTCCACCACAATCGGCATCACCATCCGTTAATTACAGCCCAAAATATAAAAACTGTTTGGGACGCGACGTTGAGGTGAAGTCATGTGTGACTTTGTGAGCATCGCTCCGGCTCAGGAGGATGTTTGCCGCTCGGCTTCCTTCCTCTCCGGCCCTGGGGCCCTCGGCTATAAATACACTGCGGGTTAACGCACAAACACACGACACGGGGAGAGGCGGAGTAATCAATGGCATACAGTGTCTGACATGATCATACTGGGCTCACCTGACCAATTACATTTAAAAAGTCACCCATCACGCATGATTTTATTTCCACAAAAACCGTTCAATGAATTTAACAGTCTGTTGTTGTACTGGTGTAATTAACGCTGTGGAAATGTACATTATACCATGGGAGCCTTTAGAGTACAGGTCATTCCTCTTTACCTGGCCTTTATTACACTTTTAGTATAATTAGTATCGACGCTGATTAAGCAGATCAGATATCAGCCACACATGAGTGAGAAATCACGGAGAAGAAATCATGAGCTATTCTCTTTTTTATGTTTCAAGATCAATTTAAGTGTTTTAGTTCTGGTCATTCATTTAAATAAGTGAAACCAAAAGCTCACCTCTGCTCTGCTACGTCATTAATGTGTGGTATTTTTTTTAAAGTACAGAAGACGGAGAACAGAGCAAAAGAATTAAATACAATTTCCTGTTCTGCTCCACTTATTCAGGAGTTAATGACTCATAAAGCTGCAGCAGATATTACGCTCATGCTTCACAATAAGTGCTTTTTGAATTGAAGGCAGTGGTAGGCCTTAACTGTGGGGAAAAGTGTTGATAATGACATTTCTGGTAAGCTAATGTTACCCAAGTTTACTACTACAGTTGTTCTGAAACTTTATTAGTAAAGGTTCTGAGCAACAAATGGGAAACGGCTCCGAATGCGAGGATTGATTTCATCACATCTTATTAACAAGTGATTGTTTTTAACAGCTGGAGTTAAAAACACACTCCTGTCCTGGAGGAGCTACGTTGAGTGTGTCAGTGTGGAGAAGAGATGCAGAAGCATGTAATGAACTCACAGAGGACAGTGAGTGCTGTTTGTTGGTTCTGTATCTGAACAGTAATCCTGCAGCAGGAGCTGGGAGTGTTACATGTGTTAGACAAGAATGTGATGCTGTGTCTGTTTATGAGTTTGATATCTTGGAACAAGAGTTTCATAAACCTTCTAAACAATATGATTACAATTTGCAATGGCCTTAAAAGGTAATTCGGGTATTTTTAAACCTGGGCCCTATTTTTTTTCTTCTAAATGATTAATAGGTACAAAATGTTTTGGAATTGGTCCAGTAGATCACCTCCGCTGGCAGCCACAAACGGGCTGCAGTGGCTGCAACGAAATCCAACTGCACCCGTCAAAGTCCGTCCACTAAAAGTGCTTGTTTTTGCCGCTGACTCTGGTTCAGACTGTTATTCTAAGTGTCTGACAACATTATGGAAAGGATCCCTACAGAGACAGACTGTTTGTTAAAGAGTAAGATCCTGTCTTCTTCCTGCAACAGCTCAACATCTCGCAAGCTTTCAGAGCGAGACTTTCTGTTTCTGGTGAAACAAAAAGGATCTTACTCTTTAATAAAATGTTCTGTCTCTGTAGGGATCCTTTCCATAATGTTGTCAGACCCTTAGAATAACAGTCTGAACCAGAGTCAGTGGCAAAAACAAGCACTTTTAGTGCAGTTGCTCCAAAGGATTACGGTGCAGCTCATTCGCGGCTGCCGGCTAAGGTGATCTGCTGGGCCAATTCCAAAAGTTTTGGTAA
>SEMN01001972.1:0-18659 GCA_005408345.1 Macquaria australasica | reverse complement strand
GTTTCTGTGTCTTCAAACATCTGCAAACACTGAAACCATTAAAAGTCTTTTATGCAAACCTGCAAACCAGCAGCGTCACACTTAAGTTTTCATACTATTTACATGATCCTGCTGCTGTCACTGTGTTTCTGTTTGCAGCAAAGAAATAAATACATTAAGTAAGCAGATAAATAAACTAATAAATGCAGCATTTACAAAAGAGTTGTGCTCATACGTTTGAAGTCATGAATGTGATGTAGGACAGGACAGTAAATCAATTCTCTCAGGAAAACAGCTCACATCATATTTAAAGTGGGTTTTAATAATTAGAAAACATGCTAAACACACTGTAAACATGGCTTATAGAAAGCAACATTCTTGGTGGTTTCTCCTTTTGTTTCCATGGGTGCACATCATCATTGTTATTGCAATGCTGATTATACTGAATATGTTTTTCATTATCTATGATTTATGTTAATATTCACATAAAGAATAGTAATCATGATCTTTATTGTTGTTTGCAGTATTACAATAATGTACATAATATTTTAATATTGAATTGTTGTCATCACAATACATTTAGACATTAATAGTTTACAGTAAAGTTGACAGTTGTTTCATGTCTGTAAATGCAGGGAGATTTTCAAAATGTTAATTAAGTGTGTAATGAAATTAAAATATCATATGTAAAGCAGAGGTGGTTTCCAGGCATGTTTTCACTCTGCAGATATAGTAACAGTCAACAGACTCTTCTATTGGCTCCAGTTAGACCAACATTGATGCTTCATATGTTTGATTCTATGCAAACTCAGTGACCTTCCTTGTTACTCACCTATAAAAACTTGACATCAGGCTGTCAGTGGAGTTCACAGCACGTCAGTTTCAACATAAACCATGTTTTCTGTAGCTCTGCTGCTGCTGTTGGCAGCTGGATGTGAGTCTCTCTGGATTTGTCAAAGTCAACAGTTCTTCTTTTGCAGTTTGACTTGATCATTTGTTACAAAACATTTTCTTTTTTTAACAGGTATGAAGTGTGAACAGTTGACACAGCCAGCCTCTGTGACTGTGCAGCCAGGTCAACGTCTGACCATCACCTGTCAGGTCTCTTATTCTGTTAGCGGCTACTATACAGCTTGGATCAGACAGCCTGCAGGGAAAGGACTGGAGTGGATTGGAAGCAGATATACTGGAGGCTCAGCCTACAAAGATTCACTAAAGAACAAGTTCAGTATCGACTTAGACTCTTCCAGCAACACAGTGACTCTAAACGGACAGAATGTGCAGCCTGAAGACACTGCTGTGTATTACTGTGCCAGAGATCCACAATAACACAAACCATCAGTAGACCTGAACAAAAACCCCTCAGTGCCTGAACACTTGTAACATGAAGCCACCAGAGAAGGAGCCCTCAGACCACTAATGATTTCAACACCAGCTCACTGTTAAAGAGAGAAACAGACATATTCAGCAATTATAAAGTAAATGGAATATAACATGGTTCATTATAATATACAATAATAATAATTTTAAATATACAGTGGAGGCATTTTCCAAAAAGTATGTTCTCTGTTTGACTCACAGTATTCACTGATGACAGCATTATATCAGCTCACATCTGTGATTTAAATGGCTCTTTATCCAAAAAAGAAATTAAACATAAATAATGGAAATTTTTTGTATTGACTGAAAGACATGGGTATTCATGGCATCCATGTACTGAGGGGTCACATGTTTTTCCTGAATTTGTTTTAAATGCTTACTTAATATTGTCAATAATTGTCTTGGTATATGACTTATGAAGAAAATCATGTCAGTATGAGTATTTGATGTTTTATTGCTATTAAAATGTAATTGATTGATCAACCATTGTTTTCACATGATGCAGATTGTTCTTAACAACAACCTCAAATAATGTTTGTCAACCTGTTGCACAAATTATACTGAAACATGCAAGAGAGACTCTTAGAGGAACGACTCATGTAGAGTAAATATTTATTCTCCAGTAACAGTAACTGAGATCCAAGTCAAATCCAGTTCCACACTGTGAGGAGGAGTCAATGCAAAACTCAGATGTCTTCCACCTCTACTTATCTGACTGCAGAGAGGATGACAGAGAACAGTGGACACACAGTTTAACATGATGGACTATAGGACAGGACTGCTGCTTTTAACTATCTGCTGGGCAGGTGAAGATCTGCACTGATCTTAATTTTACATAGCTTTTATTTTTGTCACCATCTTATTTCACTTGTGTGAAATGATCGTTTGTTATCCTCTTGACAGGTGTTGATGGTCAGACTCTGACAGAATCTGAACCAGTGGTTAAAAGGCCTGGAGAATCCCACAGATTGACCTGTACAACCTCTGGATTCACATTAAGCAGCTACTACATGGCCTGGATCAGACAGGCTCCTGGAAAAGGACTGGAGTGGGTTGCCTGGAATGATAATGGTGGTAGCAGCAAATACTACTCTCAGTCAGTTCAAGGCCGGTTTACTATCTCCAGAGACAACAGCAGACAGCAGCTGTATCTGCAGATGAACAGTCTGAAGACTGAAGATTCTGCTGTTTATTATTGTGCTCGACAGCCGCACAGTGACTGGAGTTGGTTGAGCAGCTGTACAAAATCCTACAGTACTCATCTTTCTTCATTTTTCAAAGATGTGTTTAACAGCAAGAATTCAGCTGAATTCTTTGATGTATAAAGCTCAATAGTTCACACAAACAACTCAGAGACTCACATTCTTTACTTTACTTGTTTGTGATTTCAAACCACAAAAGAAATTTCCTTGTTACTGTGATATTGTTGATGCTGTTATGATTTAGACAATGTCATATCTTTATCATAACAGCATTAAATGTTTCAGAGAATCAGTACTCATGGCGACGTTAAAAACTGAAACTACGAGTTAATGTTTCTTAATCATGATTCAGTGCAGTTACACGTTCCCTTCCTCTGAGTTGAAAAAAAACCCCTTTTCATTTATTACTATGTACGTAGTTGCACAGTGAAACAAACCACCAAAACCTGCACAAATTCCCAGCAGCCTACAGATCACATTTCCTCATGAAATAATCAAGTATAAAGCTTTTTACAACAAAAGACTATGTTAAAAAGTCACATTAATTATTACACTGTGTGTCAGGTAAACCATGTTACTGAATTTTTATTATTTGTTAATTATATTAGATAAATAAATTAATTAAGTCCTGTTTTCTGATATTTAATCCAACATTCAACATTCAGCTACATTAAAAAAAAATGAACAAATAAAAAATACAATTGAACTAAACTATAACAGAGTGCCTTTACATGAACCATTGTTGTTTGCAATGTTACAATAATTTACATAATGTTTTAATATTGAATTGTTGTCAACACAATACATTTAGGCATTAATAGTTTACAGCAAAAGCAATGCTCTTCTATTGGCTCCAGTTAGACCAACATTGATGCTTCATATGTTTGATTCTATGCAAACTCAGTGACCTTCCTTGTTACTCAGCTATAAAAACTTGACATCAGGCTGTCAGTGGAGTTCACAGCACGTCAGTTTCAACATAAACCATGTTTTCTGTAGCTCTGCTGCTGCTGTTGGCAGCTGGATGTGAGTCTCTCTGGATTTGTCAAAGTCAGCAGTTCTT
This sequence comes from Macquaria australasica, assembly GCA_005408345.1. NCBI lineage: Eukaryota > Metazoa > Chordata > Actinopteri > Centrarchiformes > Percichthyidae > Macquaria > Macquaria australasica. Next base: position 15,035 of record SEMN01001972.1, on the reverse strand, counting down.
CTTTTGTAGTTTAACTTGATCATTTGTTACAAAACATTTTCTTTTTTTAACAGGTGTGAAGTGTGAACAGTTGACACAGCCAGCCTCTGTGACTGTGCAGTCAGGTCAACGTCTGACCATCACCTGTCAGGTCTCTTATTCTGTTAGCAGCTACTGGACAGCTTGGATCAGACAGCCTGCAGGGAAAGGACTGGAGTGGATTGGAATGAGATACACTGGAGGTTCATACTACAAAGATTCACTAAAGAACAAGTTCACTATCGACTTAGACTCTTCCAGCAACACAGTGACTCTAAACGGACAGAATGTGCAGCCTGAAGACACTGCTGTGTATTACTGTGCCAGAGGAGACACAGTGAGAGACAATAATAGGAGAGTCATACAAAAACTACTTCCTCTATTTATCACCACTGGGAACATTCAGTTTTCTCAGTGTAACTTTTTTTTTCACTGTCAGTGAATGACTGATAATTGAAGTCTTATTTTTTCTAATTTGTCTAAATATTAAATTCAGTTGGAACCTTCACAAATATTCATTAAAATAAAAAAAGGTTTTTATTTATTTTTAAGAAAAAATGTGCGTTTTGTGTGTTTTTCCTTGGAAGCAATGTTTACAGATGATGTAAAAAGACTATTTCCTGTTTCATACAACGCTGCTGATTAAATTCTCTGTATCAGTGTGACCAAATCCACATAAAATCCTGAAAAAAGTTAGCATTTAATTGAACAAACCAAAACCTTTTTGCCACTTTTTCACTCTTGTTTCTGAAATATCTTCTTACTTGTCTAACCTGTGATTTAAAGTCCAAACGATATCACAAATATAGTGATGGTCCAAAAGAATATATTGTTTTTGTGTTTCTGTTCATACATCTATAATGCATGTAAGCAAAAACTCTTTCCATTATGAAAGAAAAGACCAATATTTCTTTTATTTGATGAATTTTTATGCCTTCAGCTGTCTTTTTTATCCGATACCATGACCCACTTCTATCATTGTTCTTTGTCCAGTCACTCATATACATGACACTTAATGATACAATGTGCATCATCATCATCTTCTTCTTCTCTGAAATCTGCTGCTCTCATTGAAAAGAGTAATGAAAGCAGGATATTAGTAAACATTTACCTTTGTGAGACATTGTGTATTAAATGACCACAACAATTAAGTAGATTCTGCATTTTACACTGGAGCAAAACAACAGATTCCAGTCAGCTAATTGGAAAACTTCAGTCCATCCTAAACCAGACCAGTTTTTAAAAGTTGATTATCTCAAAGAAACGTCTAAATAATGTTTTCCTCAAAGACACCAGGACTCTGATGGACTTCTAACCTTTAACCTAAACTAAATCAAGGACACCTGAGAGGATCAGTCATTCTTGGTTCTTTGGTTCTCACTAGTTTTGGTATTTTAAATCAGAAAGAGGGATATAAAAGAAGTGATTTGGTGCTTGGAGCATATGATCACTCCCTGTGCTCTCATCTGCTGCTGCTTACAGGGAGTAATAATAATGATAATAATAATATTAGTGCAGCAATGTCACCTAAAAATAAAAACACTTGTACCTCTCTGTAACTTCAAGAACATTCACAATAATTGTTCTCTACCTGCTTGTGAGTGCTTTCACTGAGCCTGCACATTGTATCCTGTCTGATTTCTGTTTTAATCATGCGTCTGTCCGTCCTTGGTACTTTGTTTCTGTAATTTCATTTAACTGTTAACAGGGCGTTGCTGTAAAAGAGCATGTATGCTCAGAAAACCTGTTCTGTTTGAAAAAAGGTTAAATAAATGAAATAATAAGACAGAGAGTCTTGACAATGAAATAAATTGATACTTTCGCTGCTTTGGATATTTTCAGTACAGTTTGTTTGTTGTCTTAGTTGATCAAGATTTCAAGTATTCATATAAAAAAAGTTACTTTAGTTCATTTTCATGGGAAATTCATTGTGTCCGTCTGGCAATCTTCATACAAATACAACAAAGCATTGTTTACTGTAAAGTCAAAAACAAATAAGTATAGGAGTGACTCCTGGACAGTGAACACTCATTCTCCAGGTTCAGCAAACATTAGGGACTAAATCCCTAAATCTGTGGTTGAACACATTTAAAAAGGTAAAAGTTTGTGTTGATGTTTGATAGAATGAGAAAACTGAAAATCATTGTCATACAAAGCAAAAAAAATATGATCAAATATGGAAAAATATGACTGGACAACACAAAGTCCCCATCTGCCCACCAACACACACACACACACACACACACACATACACACCCATTATCTCTCTCATAGGAGGAGTCAATGCAAAACTCAGATGTCTTCCACCTCTACTTATCTGACTGCAGAGAGGATGACAGAGAACAGTGGACACATAGTTTAACATGATGGACTATAGGACAGGACTGCTGCTTTTAACTATCTGCTGGGCAGGTGAAGATCTGCACTGATCTTAAACTAACTTTTATTTGTGTCACCAGCTTATTTCACTTGATGTCTTTTTATCCTCTTAACAGGTGTTGATGGTCAGACTGACAGGATCTGAACCAGTGGTTAAAAGGCCTGGAGAATCCCGCAGATTGACCTGTACAACCTCTGGATTGTCATTCAGCAGCAACTGGATGGCCTGGATCAGACAGGCTCCTGGAAAAGGACTGGAGTGGGTTGCCAGACTTAGTAATGCTGGTGGCGACATCCACTACTCTCAGTCAGTCAAAGGCCAGTTTACCATCTCCAGAGACAACAGCAGACAGCAGGTGTATCTGCAGATGAACAGTCGAGATGGCCTGGATCAGACAGGCTCCTGGAAAAGGACTGGAGTGGGTTGCCTGGACTAATGCTGGTGGTAGCAGCAAACACTACTCTCAGTCAGTTCAAGGCCAGTTTACCATCTCCAGCGACAACAGCAGACAGCAGGTGTATCTGCAGATGAACAGTCGAGATGGCCTGGATCAGACAGGCTCCTGGAAAAGGACTGGAGTGGGTTGCCTGGACTAATGCTGGTGGTAGCAGCAAACACTACTCTCAGTCAGTTCAAGGCCGGTTTACCATCTCCAGCGACAACAGCAGACAGCAGCTGTATCTGCAGATGAACAGTCTGAAGACTGAAGATTCTGCTTTTTATTATTGTGCTCGAGACTCACAGTGACTGGAGTTGGTTGAGCAGCTGTACAAAATCCTACAGTACTCATCTTTACTGGACTGATAGATCCTGAGAAAGATTTTTGTCTTATCTTTTATTGTTGTTTTTAATAAAATCATGAAATTTGGACCAGAGAAAGATCACCATTAACCAACAACAATAACCATTAAACACATAAATAAATAAACAATGTCTTACTGTAAAGATCACTTCCTCACAAAAAGAAATACTACATGTACACATTCCAACCACACTGATGTATATGTTATTTGGCATCTAAGTCACAACAATTACAAACATAGATGGCAGTCAGCGATAGGTTTCTCTCTCCTCTGTCACTAGAAGGACACACTCATATCTGCTCATCTCATTGATCTTAACTGACTGACACTCAAACCCTGGACTGAACTAGAGTTTTATTCTCACACCCTTTGTGAGCTCGCTTCACCACAACACACACAGAACATTTTAAGTGTTGGATCAGCAGACTGCAGCTTCATGTGTTCATTTAGTTGTAGTTCACCATCTCAAATAGATGTCAAGATAAACAGCTGGAAGACTGAAGGAGCTGCTGTTTATTCTTGTGCTTGTGAGACTTTGTGATGAAAGATGAATGAATAAGTCATACTGTAATACACACCTGCATTTATAAGAAGACAACCTTACTGTAATTACAACATAAATTCAACTACAGTGAAAACTTTGCTTTAAAAAGCTCTGTACCATACAATTTTCAGGTTATCTACATTAACGTACAGCAACTTAATGACTTTTAAAACATATTTTTACAGTAAATTAGATCATTAAATTAACTATCTATGTAGTGACATTTAAGTCCATATGAGCTCTTTTATAAAAATATGTTCTTCAAAACAAAACAAAAAAACAAAAACAATTTCTCTATCTAGTCTGGTCACTCGAGGAGACACACTGTTTACACCTTCAACTGATTTAAATACAATTTTAAAGATTCAACAATATGCAAATAAAGGTTTCTTATAAGGAAGTGAAGTGTGTGTGTGTGTCAGTGAGAGGACAGAAGAGCTCACATCAGTTCAGCTTCAACATCAACATGTTCTCTGTAGCTCTGATACTGCTGCTGGCAGCTGGATCCTGTGAGGAGCTTTCAGTGGATTCACACTAATAAACACATTAGAAACACTGAATAGTCAGATGAATGATGGCGATAATGTTGATTTCTGTTTCCACAGGTGTGAACAGTATTGATCTCATCCAGCCAGACTCAAAGGTTGTGCAGCCTGGACAGTCTTTGACCATCAGCTGTCAGGTCTCTGGTTATTCTTTGACTGATGACAGCTATGCAACAGGTTGGATCAGACAGTGTGAAGGAAAACCAATGGACTGGATTTCCCATCAGTGGGGTGGAGGTACCCTTCGTCAAAATAATGCTCTGAAGAACAAGTTCAGCTACAGCAGAGACACTTCTGCTGGAACAGTGACTCTAAAAGGACAGACTCTGCAGCCTGAGGACACAGCGGTGTATTACTGTGTACGTCAGCCCACAGTGATACAAACCACTGACAGACCTGCACAAATACCCAACAACCATGTGACTCAACCACACACACACGTTCTAAACGCGAACATTAAAAAGACAGTATTCTCTGATGAGTTGATTCAAATTAATGTTTGTGGAATTCACTGAATGGTAGAGGCAATTCATTGTTTCTGAGAGACAGAGGAAGAGTTTTAATGAATCCATGTAGATCGCATTTGACTTCCACTGCAGCCGACATCAGTATAGAAGAGACTTAGAGCAGCTTGACTGTCCCTCAATACAAGATGATGACACGTTTTTATTAATTTAGTTTTGTGGATTGCGATGCCTAGAAAAGATGGGAAAACATTTGTTCCTGTTTTCATGCCATGGGGTAGAAAATAACATCTGACAAAGAGAACTTAAACAGTAGCTATATCTCTTCACACATACACAAATAGAATGCAAATTTCCCTTTTGTAATTTGGCCAAGATAAAAAAAAAAAAATCTTAACTTGTACACCATGAGTTAAAGATTGTCATTGTAGAACATAAACGTTTTATTTCTCTCCTCCATCAGTCCAGAAATTAGTTGCCAGGATTTCAATATTTTACACTTTCCTCTGCTGTTGTAGAGATACTCTACTTATGGAAATGTATCTGTGTCACATGTTCCCTTTTTAAACCTGTAGAGGGAGGTCTATGCAAACTCTTCCTCTCTTATAAACACACCATCAGCAGCTTGTGGCAGAGCTGGAACAGGTTTTATATATTATTGAAGCACTCAGATCAGAGAGCTGAACTACAGCCTTTATTAAAGAATGGAAAAAACAATTATCTGGAGTTTATTATTTGTAGTTACAATTCATGGTGAGGAAATCAATTCTGCTTTACTTCTTTTGTGAATGTCCAACCTGTGATTGACAAGTTTGTTGGATAATGATCACAAATTCTTTGCTTACAGGAGTTTGGAGTGAGATCAAACTGGACCAGTCTTCCTCTGAGGTGAAAAGACCTGGAGAGACAGTGAAGATGTCATGTATCATATCTGGTTATAGCATGACAAGCTACAATATTCACTGGATACGACAGAGGCCAGGGAAAGCTCTGGAGAGGATTGGGTGGATAAACACAGATACAAACTCTGCTAGCTATGCTGGCTCCTTTCAAAGCCGCTTCAGTTTTACTCAAGATGTTCCCAGCAGCACTCAGTACCTCGAGGTCAAGAGCCTGACAGCAGAAGATTCTGCTGTTTACTTCTGTGCTCGATAAAGCACAGTGACTGAAGACAGTGGAGCAGCTGCACAAAACCTCCACAGATAAACAGTCTGTGGAGTGATCATAATGACATCTGAGTTTTCTAATGAGCAGCATATAAATGTGTTAGACAAATATTATTTATATATTTTAGAGAATTCAATTACTCCCTGTCAGGGAGGCTGGGATCTTAAATTAAGACATTTTATACAAATTAAATTGAAACATGTCAGACAAACCTTAAATGTGCCGACCTAGAGGAATGTAAAATTAACATTCACATTTCATCCATTCTTCTATTAGCTAAACATGCTTTTTGTTGAGGGTCACGGGGGGCTGGAGCCAATCCCAGGTGACATCCTGGACAGTTCACCAGCCAATCACAGGGCTCATTCACATTCCATTTTCACCAAACAAAAACTGAATGCCAAGTCTAATCTATAGTTGTATCCTTCCTGTGTGGAGCAGTCAGTGCAAAACGTACATGTTTTTCATCATTTACAACAACGTATCTTCTGCTTTTCTGTGCTCACTGTCATGTTGGCGCTTGAGTTTATCCCAGCATGCATTTGGTGACAGCCATGGAAACAGGTGACTATCACACGGCTTCAATCACAAACAAAAATCTGTATTTGTGGGTGTCACAAGTGAGTAACTCCTCTTGAATGTTAGAAGTAGCTGCCATCCCTGTTTAAAACTCTAGAGGGCAGACAAGGACTGGCTTTAACACTTATCCCTGTAACGTCCATACAGGAAGATATAACAGGGAAGGGAAGAAGTGGTTAGTTTTACTTAATTGTTTGCAGCCCCTAATGCACCAGGTATTAATGTTGTCCTCCTAATGACAATCTGTTACCAACTTTTCTGAAATGATCATAAATCTATCACAGTGCAACGTCCAGGTGTGTTGTGCACCACTGCATCATTGATTGTTGCTTATTGTTTAGATATAATCAGTCAGAGGACCGAAATTGTCCTTAAATTATTGTTGTGGTAATACTGAAGTTATTGAATTTAAAACATGTGAGAACATTTTTAAATGTACAAACTTAGATGGACAGTTCCTGGTCAGTAAACATTCATTCTAGTTTCACCAAACAAGAAGTGAGATTCAAGTCCAGTCTGGCTGTATCCTCCCTGTGAGGAGGAGTCAATGCAAAACTCAGATGTCTTCCACCTCTACTTATCTGACTGCAGAGAGGATGACAGAGAACAGTGGACACACAGTTTAACATGATGGACTATAGGACAGGACTGCTGCTTTTAACTATCTGCTGGGCAGGTGAAGTTTTTCTCTGATCTTAAACTAATTTTTATTTGTGTCACCAGCTTATTTCACTTGATGTCTTTTATCCTCTTGACAGGTGTTGATGGTCAGACTCTGACAGAATCTGAACCAGCAGTTAAAAGGCCTGGAGAATCCCACAGATTGACCTGTACAGCCTCTGGATTCACATTCAGCAGCTACAGCATGAACTGGGTCAGACAGGCTCCTGGAAAAGGATTGGAGTGGATCGCTTATATCAGTGGTGGTGGTAGCAGCATCTACTACTCTCAGTCAGTTCAGGGCCGGTTTACCATCTCCAGAGACAACAGCAGACAGCAGGTGTATCTGCAGATGAACAGTCTGAAGACTGAAGATTCTGCTGTTTATTATTGTGCTCGAGACTCACAGTGACTGGAGTTGGTTGAGCAGCTGTACAAAATCCTACAGTACTCATCTTTCAGGCTGGTAGAGCTCAAGCATGAAGTAGTTTTCATAATACTGTTATTATATCTTACATTTTTTTTATATTACAATTGTCACAAGTTTTTTTTTATTCTATATTTTATTTTACATATATAACAATAAAATAATGTTTTCCCCTGCATTATACACATTCAAAAGCAAGAATTTCACTTGTTCAAAAAAGTAACTCAATGACTCACTTTCTTTATTTTACTTGTTTGTGATTTCAAACCGCAAAAGAAATTGCCTTGTTACCGTGATATTGTTGATGCTGTTATGATTTAGATAATGTCATATCTTTATCATAACAGCATTAACAGTTTCAGAGAATAAGTACTCGTGGCGACGTTAAAAACTAAAACTACGAGTTAATGTGTCTTCATTACGAATCTGTGCAGTTACACGTTCACTTCCTCCGAGTTGAAAAAAAAAAGCCTTTTCATTTATTACTATGTACGTTGTTGCACAGTGATACAAACCACCAAAAGCATGAAGCTTTTCACAACAAAAGTCTATTTTAAAAAGTCACATTAATTAATATGCCGTGTGTCAGGTAAACCATGTTATTGAATTTTTATGATTTATTAGTTATTTATTATTAAACTATCTTTTAAGTCACATGTTATAAAAAAAATTAAATGTTCAGTTTTCTGATATTGTATACAAAATTAAACAATCAGCTAGATTAAAAAACTGAACAAATAATAAATGATACAATTGAATTAAACTATAACAGAGTGCTTGTACATGAGCCATTGTTTGCAATATTACAATAATTTACATAATGTTTTAATATTAAATTGTAAACACAATTTAGACATTAATAGTTTACAGTAAAGTTGACAGTTTTTTTCGTGTCTGTAAATGCAGGGAGATTTTCAAAATGTTACAGTTGAGTGTGTAATGAAATTAAAATATCATATGTAAAGCTGAGGTGATTTCCAGGCATGTTTTCACTCTGCAGATATAATAACAGTCAGCAGACTCTTCTATTGGCTCCAGTTAGACCAACATTGATGCTTCATGTGTTTGATTCTATGCAAACTCAGTGACCTTCCTTGTTACTCAGCTATAAAAACTTGACATCAGGCTGTCAGTGGAGTTCACAGCACGTCAGTTTCAACATAAACCATGTTTTCTGTAGCTCTGCTGCTGCTGTTGGCAGCTGGATGTGAGTCTCTCTGGATTTGTCAAAGTCAGCAGTTCTTCTTTTGCAGTTTAACTTGATCATTTGTTACAAAACATTTTCTTTTTTTAACAGGTGTGAAGTGTGAACAGTTGACACAGCCAGCCTCTGTGACTGTGCAGCCAGGTCAACGTCTGACCATCACCTGTCAGGTCTCTTATTCTGTTAGCAGCTACTGGACAGCTTGGATCAGACAGCCTGCAGGGAAAGGACTGGAGTGGATTGGTGATGCACATGCTGGATACACCACATCCTACAAAGATTCACTAAAGAACAAGTTCAGTATTGACTTAGACTCTTCCAGCAACACAGTGACTCTAAACGGACAGAATGTGCAGCCTGAAGACACTGCTGTGTATTACTGTGCCAGAGATCCACAATAACACAAACCATCAGTAGACCTGAACAAAAACCCCTCAGTGCCTGAACACTTGTAACATGAAGCCACCAGAGGAGGAGCCCTCAGACCACTAATGATTTCAACACCAGCTCACTGTTGAAGAGAGAAAAAGACATATTCTAGTAAAAGCATTATAACATGGTTCATTATAATATACAATAATAATAATTTTAAATATACAGTGGAGGCATTTTCCAAAATGTCTGTTCTCTACTTGACTCACAATATTCATTGATGACAGCATTATTTCAGCTCACCACTGTGTTTTAAAAGGCTCTTTATCCAACAAGAAATTAAACATAAATAATGGAATTTTTTTGTATTGAAAACATGGGTATTCATGGAATCTATGTACTGAAGGGTTACATGTTTTCCTGCATTTGTTTTTAATTCTTAATTAATATTCTCAATAATTGTCTTGGTATATTACCTATGAAGAAAATCATGTCAGTATGACACCATGAACAACATTTGTTAAGGTGTAATTTGTTGTTTTTTTCTTTTACAATGTATTTAAATTTGTTTTACGATTGCTTAAGCACGATTTTGAAAGCAGAGCTCGTTTTGTCAAAACACTACACACAATTCACACAACCACACACACAAGTAGCAGAACACCTCAGATCTTTAGCAAAATGAAACACTTCATTTAAAAATATACTTTTATAAAAACCCAATTTTGTCAGCGTATGGCACACACATGGTTCATACGATCTGATTCAGTTTGATCAATCTAAAACACTGCTTTTCTAATGATGTAGTTATAGTTATAGAGATTTATTCAGAGATATTGTTAGAGTAAAGTACATGAATACATTGACCAAACGCAACACATAAGACCAGTACTGCACACTGATGAAAATATTTCTTTCTTTCCACATGATCAAAACAGTCAATGCATCCATGCATTTCCAACAGCTGCATTTTAATCAGAACAGAACATATTCTACATAAACACAGCAAAAACATTTGTGGAGACAAAAAAGAAAATTACGTAAAAAAAAAGAAACCTAAGCATCATCTCTTCGCCTAGCTGGATCTGTCCATAGCACTTCGTGCACATCACAGGCTGTCCTCTCTTGCAAGACAGCGAGGGAAGAATCTTCTTGAATGGTGAATCCATTCTTGCACAGACCCTGCATCAGTTTGGAGGCAGGCCTCCTCCATGGCCTGAATGAGGGGCATCCTGACATGGAGATCATAAACCTTCCACCACCATGCTGAAAAAAACTCGTCAGTGAGGTTACTGTCAGGAATTATTTCAAAATCGTAGATGCTGATGAAACCAGTTTTGGATCAGAGCAGATGGGAACAATAGATTGTCCCAGATGAAAATGTATCCCTCTTCCTCTCACTGCAATGTTGCCACTCACCTGTTACCTTTTTATAGTGCTTACTCCTGATTGGTGAGTTTACAATTACGCACCGAAGTGTTTGTACATCTGAGAGCCGTGTTTGATCAATTGGTTATAGGTGTGGTATTTTGAAAGGCAGTGCCTTGAAATGGCAAACAAGTGACATCATGTTAGATTTCTGTGTCTAATGTAGAGAAGTGTGTTTAGTGTTTTACAAGGAGTGTGAGGCTGACAACGTGCTTATAGTTGTTAGATCTGGGCTGAGGTTTTGCCCCTTGAGTGTAAGTTTTCACTAACTGTGTGCAATTTTTAAATTCAGTGTGTAAGCAATCGTAAAAACTGTAATTGATAAACCATTGTCAAAGTTTGAGATGATGCAGACTGTGCTTAATAACAACCTCGAATAATGTTTGTCAACCTATTGCACAAATTATATTGAAACATACAAGAGGGACTCTTAGAGGAACAATTCATAAACAGTAAACATTCATTCTTCAGTAACAGTAACTGAGGTCAAAGTCAAATCCAGATCCACACTGTGAGGAGGAGTCAATGCAAAACTCAGATGTCTTCCACCTCTACTTATCTGACTGCAGAGAGGGTGACAGAGAACAGTGGACACACAGTTTAACATGATGGACTATAGAACAGGACTGCTGCTTTTAACTATCTGCTGGGCAGGTGAAGATCTGCACTGACCTTGATTTGACATAGTTTCCATTTGTGTCACCAGCTTATTTCACTTGATGTCTTTTATCCTCTTGACAGGTGTTGATGGTCAGACTCTGACAGAATCTGAACCAGTGGTTAAAAGGCCTGGAGAATCCCACAGATTGACCTGTACAGCCTCTGGATTCACATTCAGCAGCTACCATATGAACTGGGTCAGACAGGCTCCTGGAAAAGGACTGGAGTGGATCGCTTTTATCAGCTATAACAGTGGCAGCATCTACTACTCTCAGTCAGTTCAGGGCCGGTTTACCATCTCCAGAGACAACAGCAGACAGCAGCTGTATCTGCAGATGAACAGTCTGAAGACTGAAGATTCTGCTGTTTATTATTGTGCTCGAGACTCACAGTGACTGGAGTTGGTTGAGCAGCTGTACAAAATCCTACAGTACTCATTTTTCAGGCTGGTAGAGCCCAAGCTTGAAGTATTTTGTCTTCGTATTCATAATATTTAATTAATTAATTTTTTTATTGCTTTATATTCAATATTTTACACTAAAAATATTTTTTACATAATGCATTATACAATGTCCTTAAAACTGTTCCTAAGAAATATTATTACTAAATATTAAACACATAAAATACCCTAATAAAGATCACTTGTTCATAAAATTTCCAAATACAGCACAACAATCTATTTGCTGAAATTAAACTACTACAAATACTATACATTTCTACAAATTAAGAGACAATAATGTCTGTAAATGATGTGGAATCTAAAGTGAGTCATAAGATGAGAGTGAAAAATAATGTTGCAGTTTCTTTTATAAAATCACTAGAGGGCAGTCAGTGTCAAGTTTCTCTCTCCTCTGTTACTACAAGGAGACACTCAGATGTTAACTGACAGAATGTGCAGCCTGAAGACACTGCTGTGTATTACTGTGCCAGAGATCCACAGTGAGAGACAATAATAGGAGAGTCATGCGAAAACTACTTCCTCTAATAATCACTACTGGCAACATTCAGTTGTCTCAGTATAACTTTTTTTTTTAACACTCAGTGATGAAGTTATGGACTGAATATTGACGTCTTATTTTATCTCATTTGTCTAAATGTTGAATTCAGTTGTAACCTTCACAAATGTTCATTAAAATAATAAAATGTCTTAAATATGTAATTTTGTGTCTTTTTCTTTGGAAGCAATGTTTACAGATGATGTAAAAAGACTATTTCCTTTTTCATACAAAGCTGCTGATTAAATTCTCTGTATCAGTGTGACCAAATCCACATAAAATCCTGAAAAAAATGCTAGCATTTAATTTAACAAAACAAAACCTTTTTGCCACTTTTTCACTCTTATTTCTGAAATATCTTCTTACTTGTCTAACCTGTGATTTAATGTCCAAAATATATCACAAATATAGTGATGGTCCAAAAGAATATATTGTTTTTGTTTTTCTGTTCATACATCTATAATGCATGTAAGCAAAACCTCTTTCCATTATGAAAGAAAAGACCAACAGCAGAAATTTCTTTAATTTGATGAATTTTTATGTCTTCAGCTGTCTTTTTTATCTGATATCATGACCCACTTCTCTCATTGTTCTTTGTCCAGTCACTCATATACATGACACTTTAATGATACAATGTGCATCATCATCATCATCATCATCATCTTTTTCTTCTTCTTCTCTGAAATTTGCTGCTGTCATTGAAAAAAGCAATGAAAGCAGGATATTAGTAAACATTTACCTTTGTGAGACATTGTGTATTAAATGACCACAGCAATTAATCAACTCAACCATAAGCACGCTGCAGACACAGCACCCAAATGCCCTCCTTCTGATCTCTGGAGACTTTAAACATGCCTCTCTTTCCACCATTCTGCCCACATTCACGCAGTATGTCACAAGCTCCACCAGAGACAGTAAAACACTGGACTTACTGTACTGCCAACACCAAGGAGGCATATAGCTCATCACCTCTTCCTCCCCTGGGTAGATCTCACCACAACCTGGTACACCTCCTGTCTGTGTACAAACCCCTTGTCTGCAGACAACCAGTTGCCACACGCAGTGTGAAGAGATGGTCAAATGAGTCTGAGGAGGCCCTGAAAGACTGTTTTGACACTACTGCGTGGGATGTGCTCACAGACTCTCATGGGGAGGACATTGATAACCTTACCGACTGTATCACAGACTATATCAATTTCTGTGTGGAGAGCGTCGTACCCACCAAGACTGTGCAGTGTTTTCCCAACAACAAACCTTGGATTAATCCTGAGATAAAGGCTCAAGGACAAAAAGAGGGCCTTTAGGTCAGGTAACAAGGAGGAGCTGAGGATTGTACAGAGGGAGCTGAGGGGGAAGATCAGGGAGGGAAAGAACAGCTACAGGAAAAAGATGGAGGACCATCTGCAGCAGAGGAATGTTGGCGGAGTATGGAGAGGCCTAAAAACCATCTCTGGGTACAAGGGACCAGACTCCCAGCACAAGGGGGACCTAAAGTGGGCGAATGACTTGAACATTTTCTTCAATAAGAAATAGATCATATGTTGCTTATACTGTCTGTTTGTTACAAGCTGTGTGCTCAGAATCAGGCACCAAATCCACTCTGTTCTCGTGTGTCTTTTCCAACCAGCCCTGAAGACTCAATTAAAAAAACACATATATTAAGCAAATATTAGACAGAACACTCCTGTAGTTATTATTTTAATATAATCAACAAAAAATCTGTCTAAGTAGATCAAATCCCTTCAGTTGATAAATATCAGTTTTACTCATTTTATTTTTCAGCACTGTGAGGCAGAGTCAATGCAAATCTTGATCACTTCCATCTTTATTTATCTCACTGCAAACTGAAGAAGAGAGACCAAACCACTAACCAGACATACAACACATTGTTACTATGACTTTAGCTACATGTATAATGTTTCTGATGCTTTCATCAATTTCTGGTGAATACACACTTCTGCTTCTTTTTCTATGTCAAGGTTTATGTTTGACTCTGTTCTGATCAGACTGCTTTTCTCCCCAGGTGTTTGCAGTCAGACTCTGACTGAGTCTGAACCAGTGGTGAAGCGCCATGGAGAATCCCACAGACTGACCTGTACTTATGCAGGAATATCAGATAGTGATGCTGATATCAGCTGGATCAGACAAGATGAAGGAAAAGCACTGGAGTGGGTTGCCCACATTTCTGCTCCGAGTGGAAGCACTAAACGTTATTCCACATCAGCCCAGAATCATTTCACCATCTCCAGAGAAAACAACGTGGACCAGATGTATCTGCAGATGAGCAGCCTGACGACTGAAGACTCTGCTGTTTATTATTGTGCTCGAGAGCCACAGTGATACAGGAAGCTACAGAGCTGTACAAAAAAACCACAGCAGGTGTCGCTGTGACAGTCACTGATAGGAAGTGCTGGTAAACCACTTTATACAAGCTGTTTTAAAATACACTTAATTCAGAATATTTGATGCATTTCTTCACTCTGTAACAACTTGTCCTAAACTGAAACAAAGAGTGGAGTTTACGCACCATCTTGTTAATTCAATTCAATTCAATTCAGTTTTATTTATATAGCGCCATATCATAACAAAGTTATCTCAGGGCACTTTTTCGAATAGAGCAGGTCTAGACCGACTCTTTATATTTACAGAGACCCAACAGTTCCCACCATGAGCAAGCACTATGCGACAGTGGCAAGGAAAAACTCCCTTTTAACAGGTAGAAACCTCGAGCAGAACCAGGCTCAAGGTGGGCGGTCATCTGCCTCGACCGGTTGGGTTGAAGGGGGGGG
>SEMN01001971.1:0-18751 GCA_005408345.1 Macquaria australasica | reverse complement strand
CGTTGATGGCTTAGATGGGGAAATCATGGAAGTTAGTTGATTACGGTTGATGGGAGAAAAGCAGTCTAAATGTACAGGTTTTACAGTTGTTTCTAAGGTTCCTGTGTTTGAAGATAAGTCAGTACCAACTGAGGGCAGGAGGTGCTGAATTTTTTCTCTAATAGTTAGAATTTTATCTTTAAAGCTCATGAAGTCATTACTACTGAGGTCTATAGGAATACATGGCTCAACAGAGCTGTGAGTCTCTGTCAGCCTGGCTGCAGTGCTGAACAGAAACCTGGGGTTGTTCTTATTTTCCTCTATTAATGATGAGTAGTAAGCTGCTCTGGCATTACGGAGGGCCTTCCTATAAATTTTAAGACTATCTTGCCAGGCTAAACGTGATTCTTCCAGATTGGTGGAACGCCAATTCCTTTCAAGTTTTCGCGATGTTTGTTTTAATTTGCGGGTTTGCGGGTTATACCATGGAGCTAACCTCCTCTGTTTTATTATCTTCTTTTTTAGAGGGGCGATAGAGTCGAGTGTTATTCGTAGTGAGCCTGCAGCACTATCAACAAGATGATCAATTTGGGAGGGACTAAAGTTAGCATAGGAGTCATCTGTTACATTGAGACATGGAACTGAATTTAATGCCGATGGAATCACTTCCTTAAATTTAGCTACAGCACTATCAGATAGACATCTAGTGTAGGAATGTTTGCCTAATGGCGTGTAGTCCAGTAATAGGAATTCAAAAGTTAATAGAAAATGGTCTGATAAAAAAGAATTCTGTGGAAAGACTAGATAGTCTAGATAGAATAGATACAAGCAACTCTTGAACTCCTTTGTCGCAGTTGCTGCCGGGCTGGAAACAACCATCCCTTAGTCTGGTACCACCCTTGGAACAGCAAGAAATGAAGCTGAGGAGCTGCATTTTTGGCAGACGACCCATGGGCAAAGTTCAGGGCTAAACCCAAGTCCCTGGCCTGCTCAACACCCATCACCACCCAGCAGTAGTCCTCTGTTTCAAATGGAAGGCAGAAAGGGCAATGTTCTTACCATGTCACTCCAGGTGCTGGAAAATCTCGGCGGTGATCAACCAGCCAAACCCGCGCCACCACCAGCTGCTGGAATGGCCATCCGGCCTGGCTCTGGTAGGCCTGAGCCATCCAGCCAGGCATCATCACAGTCTCCCACCAAACCAGAGGGACATGCAACACGGAAGGGGCCCAGGTGGTTGATGGTTCACCAACCGTGCTTGTTGTCAGCTCATCCATGGTTCGACACATCAGCCCACCTCTAAAACCCTCTGCTACCCAGGTGCCCGCGTCCATTACATAGACTTCGAAGTCCCACAGCTGCTGGATTAAAACCCATCTGCCTCAACCGTTGTCATCCATGTGGGAAATAACAACCTCAGGAATAAACAATCAGAGACACTTAAAGAGGACTTCACAAACTTATTGACAACCTTCTACAATCAGACTGCTGGTTCATCATCTCTGGCCCACTGCCCTGTCTGAGCTTTAGAGATGTCAAATTCAACCCTGTCTGTCAACTTCATACATGGCTCAAGGGATACGGCTGCTCGCTCAGCATACCATTTGTAACCAACTTTGTTGCCTTCTTGAACCGTCATACCTCTTCAGGCACAATGGAGTACATCCACATTTTCTCCTCGCTATGAACGTGGGAATTGCGTTGAAATCCTCTGTCGCAATCCACAACTGAAGTTTGGTGAGTTCGATCCTTTCTACTAATGTTAATGACCATAAACCATAAACCCAGATCCCCTAATTTCCCTGTAACATACAGGAATCTAAACAATATACTACCAGTTCACACTTCAGCTATCAGTCCCCCACAAAGCCATGCACCTCAAACAATAAAAATGGCTTTATTAAATACTTGTCGCTAACAAACAAGTAATTATTATTTAATGATAATGATCCCATAACCTAGATTTCACCCTACTGACCGAGACCTGGCTGGATATGTCGTGCTCACTGAGACTGCACCTCCTAATTTCATAAGTTCATCCAAACCACTAGATCTGATACGAGAGGTGGTGGAATAGCTGTTGTCTCTGATATCTATAGCTGAAAGGAAATCCCTCTCTGGGAAGTTGCATCTTGCTGTATCTATAAATTGTAATGCTCTGATTTTAATCATTACTCTCTAAATATGGCTTTCTCAATTAATTCTCTGAGCGACTGTCCAATGTCTCCACTGACTACAATTGTGTAATTATCTCAGGTGATTTTTAATATTTACGTTGACAACCAAACAGACCCAGATGCTAGAAACTTCATTAGCCTACTGGAGGCATTTGACCTCACTCAGCATGTTTCTGGACCCACCCACAGTAAGGGACATACTCTAGACGTAGTCATATCAAAAGGATTTAATATTACCGTACCCTCAGTCATGGTTGCTATTTCAGATCACTGTAGAATATTCTATGTTTTTTTTGTTTTTTTTTGGCATTTCTGTTTTATTTGACAGTGACAATAGAGAGAGACAGGAAAGCCAGGAGAGAGAGGGGATGACATGTAGCAAAGGGCCTGGGCTGGATTCAAACACTGAAAATGTACAAAGTTCCTATTAAGATAAGAAAACAAAGCATTTTTAAATAAACCAAATGAAGACAGAGATTGAATATGTACAGGTAACTTATTCCAGTCAGGCTCTTTTTCCAATGGACACTGTGGGAAGGATAAAAAGGAGCTCATCAGAGTACCTGAATAAGTAATTTGAAGTATAAGCAACAAAGAACTATTGTTAACAGTATGGAAATGGTGTTTACTCATATTGATCATATTGGAAGTAACAAAATCACAATTACAATAGAAACTTGTATTAATATAAAATCAGTGAAAATACTAAACTTTTCAATTGATCAGTGTTTTAATTTCCAATATAATAATCATGATTTTATAATTACTTTTAAAATGTGCCTTATTTGCATTCATCTCAACAAGTCATTTATTTTCATTTTAAGTTTTTACTTCTTTTTACTACACACACAAACAGAAAACAAACAGTAAACAGTGATACAGACAACAAATCAAACAATAAAAAGGACAATAAATATACAAAAAAGTAAAAAAGAGTTAAAAATATATATATACATACAATAAAAGAATAATGGGTTAGTCTAAGTGAGTCAGAAAAAATATTGGATATACAAAAAAGTCATGTTTACATGAGACATTAAGTAGACAAATAGATTTATGTTATTTTACCATTGAATTCTTTATAAAGAGTCTTTAATGTCATTAATTGAGAAATATCTCAAGTAAACATTTATCCCAATAAAAGGCGTGGGTGCTTATTTAGCCTTATTCCTGAAGGCAACCACTACACTCCTTTAAAGTGGAACTCCACTGATTTTACACATCAAAGTCTGTTTACGGGCCTCACGGTCTACTACTGCATATGTAACTAAGGTTAAACCTTTTGTGTCTCCAGAGGGAGCTGTGTGAAATGCCAAGTGATATTGCCTGGTGGAGAACTCTTTAATTGGAGATATGTCCACTAAGATGAACTGGGAAGTTATCTGATCAGTCCTCCAAACATATAAGTTTTATAAGGCAAGAGAAAGTTCTCCCATAAGAATGAGATACTTCCACCTGTTTCTCCTGGAGCTGCACTTGTTTTTAAGGAATCTTCTGGAAATGAGTGTCAGTATTGGAAATAATATTTTTTTAAATAATAATAATAATAATAATAATAATAATAATAATAAGAGCAAGTTGTATACAGCTTATCAAAACCAGCGTCACCAAGTGCTTTACAACAAAATCATAAAACACAACAATAAAATACCCAGTAATGTATGAACAAACAGGCAGGCATAATCAAGCATAAAATGTAAAACAATGGGTGAATTAAATTTAAAATAGAGCAGTGCAAGACTTAGGTGCAATGTCAGGAATGAAGTGTAACAATAGTTAAGAATAAAATAAACCTAAAAATTTAAATAAAATTATTTTTAAAAAAGCCTTTTGATAAAAATAAGCGATTTAAAAGAAGATACTGATGAAGCAAGTCGGAGTTCCTCAGACAGGTTGTTCCACAGCCGAGGAGCCCTAACCGCAAACGCTCGGTCCCCTTTAGTCTTTAAGCGCAAGGTGAGAACAGTTAGCAGGTTTCTGCCTGAGGATCTCAGACTGCACACTGGTTGGTAAGGGGACAGCAGTTCAGATATATATTCTGGGGCCAAGCCATGAAGGGCCTGAAAAGTAATAAGAAAAATCTTAAAATCTATCCTGAACCAAATGGGCAGCCAGAGTAATCAAATCTGACAAAACCACTTAAGATAAGATGGAGATGTTTTGCAGTATTCTACTTTTCAGAAAGCAGGAGAAGAGCGTCTCTGAGCTTCACCTGTGAGTAACTGTATCATCTCCTCTGGCCACCTGCCTGTTTGATACCTGAACAACAGATTGTTTGACAGAGGGACAGTCAGAAAGAAACAGAGGTAGAGAGCGGAGCTTGAACTTTTTTTCTATTTCGGATACCTCCATTACTTGACCTCTCCCTCTCCCTCTCTCTCTCTCTCTTTCCTCCAACACACACACATACATGCATGTGCAAACACACACCACCCCTGTCACTTTCTGGTTCCTGCAGTTCATTGCCTGCCTGATGACAGTGCTGACAACTTGCTCCGTGCCCCCCACACACCCCTGCTGCATTAGCCATGACAGGTGTGTGTGAGCGTGTAAGTGTGTGTGTGACTGAGAGAGAAAGAGAGAGAGAGCAGGACGTATAAAAGGCCAGACCATCTCCCACCCCAGCTAATGTGTGTTCAGGGGATGGTCTCTCTTTGTCAATCTCTCTCTTCCTATATATATATATGTATATATATATATACTATATATATATATATATATATATATATATATATATATGCCATGTATGTTCTAATTGCGTGTCAAGTTCGGTATAGGCCAACTCTCCTGCCACACTGTCCCTCCCTGCAGTTCCATTAGCCCTCTCTCTCCCGTCCCACCCAGTCAAATTGTCACCCCCAACCCCCACCCCCACCCCTCACTCCATGTCAGTCTATGCTAAATAGTCCCCCCTTTGTGGAAGCGTCTCCTCTCAGTGGAAATTGATAGCACTGTAGCGTACTTTGGCTTAAGTCAAGTTCAGTTGGGAGTTGGAAATGCCAGCTGTGGAATAACTGGCTGTGAGCTGCACTGCAGCTTATTGCTGGAGTTCAGTTAGGGCAACAGTGGCCATATTGGGTCTTTGTTTCTCACTAGGGGCCTCGTCTACACTACAATGTGATGTGCATTGTGCTGTTTGAAAATTAACCAGCTTTCAGTGTTCAGATAGATGACACACGGCTCCACCTCCGCAAATTCCAGTCTCTGCAGGAACTTGAATTGTTGCTCCTAACTTCTTACAAATAAATGATAATAAAGCAGAAATTATTTTATTCCACCCAGCTTCTGCCATAAGAATTTTCCAAAAAGATTGTGGCCCTCAGTTGTTCTCAGTAGTTGACTGTTATATTTGAATCTGTCCGTGGGCTGGTTCCTGTGTACCTGTGTACATGTGTAGAAATCAAAGCCAATATGGTCGATATTCTCATGATGTTCTACAAATGTCGGTTCCCTGAGTTACGACGGAGGACGGCAAAAAAGCTTTTAAATATGCTGCGCCTTCCTCCTGGAACAGGAGGTGCTGTTGGGCAATGTGTTAAATATATGCTTCTTACTTTATCTCACAGTTTTGTAAAGTCATACTCATTTAGGCATCTTCATTTTTTGTCTATACTCTTTTATTGTATCATAACTGTATATTTTCTATACTGTTTTTTCGAGTGTGACACTTAATCTGGTGCTTTTATATGCTGTTTTCTTGGCCACATCTCCTGAAAAAAGAGATTTTAATCTCAACATTACCTTTCACTGGTTAAATAGAGAAGAGTGACAATGGAAATTCTGTAAATCCTACATGTTGAAATTTACACGTGTCCTGTCCAGTTTCTACCTCCAAAATATGTCTGAAATTTTCAGAGATATTTGTCATAATAGTCACAAGCAGCAATTTGTGGGTTCCAAGCAAAATGCAACAACTTGACTGTAAGACTTTGAGTCAAACAACATGTCCTTACAGGACATTATTTAAAGACACTTTTTGATGTTTTAAGAGCAATATCTCCACTACACCCACTTTGACAGCTACAACCAAACTTCATACAGTGATTTGGATGTGAATACAGATTAACACAATTTAAGAATAGAAAAAGAAATAGATATAAAGGATAAGCAAAAAGTCTCAGAAATAGGTACCAAATTTGCATTACCCCATAATATTCATAATGCAAATAAATAAATATGCTCTCAGAGTACCAGGTTTCTCTTTGTAGAGCATAATTGAAAAAGACAATTTAAAATTAAATATGGAAGAATTAAGCAATAAAATAATAAAAATGCTGAGACTAAAATATCCTCATTAGACCAAATGTCTGGACTACTGTAAAAAGGAAATGTGATAAATGCTGTAATTCAGTTGCATTATACAATGTGAAGTGAAATTTCAAGGTAGCATGAACACATATAAAGTGAATGGAATCATGTCAATGGAGGCAATCATATACAGATTCCTATTAACAAACCACACAAACCAAAGCGATCACAAGTTCACTAAAGTTGAAAATGTTTAGACTTGTGTTGTAATGTGTATTTCTCCTGAGTTATATGACTCCAAAAATGTACAGAGACATGAGCACAATTGGGAGTGACTGAGACTGGAGTTCCTGGTAAATTTTGCATTCGGTCTGTCTATCTGTCACAGGATCCATTCCCTGAATGGTGTGTGTGAACACTCAAAGACAGTTCTTCAGAGGAAAGCCAGGCTGAACCTGTAACTCCTGCCTAAATAAGACAGTCCAGCAATTCTAAATGTACCAAGTCAACATGGGGAAAAGTCCCCCCAGCCACCACCCTTTCTGAAGGTGCCCATGTTTGAAGACTATAGGGTGGATGGGAGGGAGGGGAGGGGAGAGGAGGTGGTGAACTAAGGGAAAGCATGGGGGGAGCTAATACTAATACTACCTTTGCCACCACCAATAATACTACTACTAATAATAGTAACAGTATTAATAATAATAATAATAATAATAAAGTCAGGGAGGGTGCTGGCAGTTACTATAGAGTTTTATTGATGCAAATAAACCTTCAGCAACATCAGAAAAGTTTGATACTTAGAGTGAGTTATTATCAGAGTTCAAATTACATGGGAGCCAGGTGGGCTTAGCTCCCCCAAAAGAGACCTGAGCTCCCTCAGAAGCAAAAAAAAAAGTAAAGTTTGGGGGGATCTCGAAAAACTGATCCATTAATGTTAGCATGCCTAATTATGCAACAAATGACATGAGAAATACATACAATAAAATTAAAATCTAATGTCCTCTCATGTGTGGCTGACTCTATCCTCTGTCAGTAATGAGTGTAACATGATTGATCTGGACATGTGCGGGGTGTTTTTATGTATCATGGCTCATGGGCTGCTTCCTTGTGTTGTTTTGGACGCCTATGCACAATTATTGCATGTGGCTTTAGTGTCAGATCGGCGACTCTCAGCAGCCGGCTATAGTGGAGCGCACCTCCCAACAGCTGTTCAGATCAGCAGCCTCTCTCTCATCATGTTTGCCGTGCATTAAAGCTGAGTTCTGTCAGCATGGAGTGAGGACTTCACTGCCTTTCCCGTTCACACACCTTTGTGAAGCAGGTTTCTCCTTTATGTCAGCCACAAAATGATTTTGGAACAGAATGTATGAAATGTATGAAATACCCTCCCATAGTGATTTTTCCATGCATCTCTCTCTTTATGCTATATTTCAGCTATATGGCCCAATCAGCTATATGTAGTTGTTTTTGTTGGTATGTAGAGTGTTTTTAACTTTTATTATACTACATTACAAATGTTGCACCAGTTGATTAAAGTGAAGTTGAATGGCAATAATACATACACAGTAGTGCTATCATATATATATATATATATATATATATATATATAGAGAGAGAGAGAGAGAGAGAGAGAGAGAGAGAGAGAGAGAGAGAGAGAAAGAGATTTCTTTTTTTTACATTTCATTGCTTGCAGGATTAGGTCAATATTCTAAGTAATACACATGTAATAAGTATTCTCATAAATTTCCATTGCCTCTCCCTGTTCCTTTAGAATCATTACAGTTTCTGTGTGTGTGTGTGTATGTCTTTTTTTAATTTGTTTATTTATTTATTAATTTTTTTGGGGTGGGGTATTGATGTTCTGGCAACAATTACATACTTCCAGTTCCAAATATGTACAGAATCACTTTTTTCATATTGTTGAACAACCTTAACAAAACCCAAAAACAGCAGGAGTCGCAACTTTACAAACACGATACAAAAAACCCACACCACCAGCACACACCAACATAATTACATTCAAATTGCTAGGGTATGCTGTAGTCAGTTCCAATGTTGTTAATTAGGTAGAATTTAGTCCAGTCCAGAGGGGTCCACCGTGTCCAAGACTGGTTGCCATATCTTAAGAAATCCCTCGACATTGTCCTGAAGGGTGTAGGTCAATTTTTCCAGAGGGAGTATTCTCAGTACCTCCTTATACCAATCATCCAGTGCAGGGGTGTCTGTAGAAATCCAGAATTTGTCTTTCTTATACAATTTACTGTTTTTACTGTTTATTACTGAATTTATAAAACACACTATTGACATTACAAGAGCCAGTGAAGCAAGTCTGCAACTGAACTAGAGTGAATGTGTGTGTGAGAGAGAGAGCAGAGAGAGAGAGAGAGAGGGAGAGAGAGAAGTAAAGAAAAGTAAAGAGTCCGAGTGGGAAAAAGAACGAGAGAATGTGACAGTGGTTAGTGACAGGCTCACAGTCCACAGAGGTTCTCTGCAAGAACAATCCTTTTCACTTTTCTTGGTGAGACCTGGTGCTGTGCATCTGTGAGCTAGCAAGTTTGCAGGTAGCAGAGCTGGGCAGCAGGTAAGGATGATTGACAGCTTGGATTTTCATCTGAAATCATCTCGCTGTGTTTTTTTTCTTTTCTTTTCTCTCTGTGCATTAGGCAGCTGAACACAAACAAGCTGAAAAGCAAAAGAGGGGAAAAAAAGTATATAAGCCATACCATAGCTGCCAAAAAGTTCTTTGAAAAGTGCCCTATGTTATACCCTGTGTTTACATCTCTCTAAACTAACTTTGGCAGCACTATTTGGAAGTGACAGAAAAAAAACATTTCTCACTCACAGTCAAATGTGAATACAAAATGATTATGCAAAGAAAATACACAGAGTTATTATTTTAACCATAACTCAACTTAACTCATATATGCATTATTAGGCTCATTGAAGTAATGTACAGTAGAGTATATGCTTAAACATGACAACGATAAGTCCAAATATACTGTACAAAAAATGTAGGCAAAATAAAGGTTATACAGAACAGAAAAGTAAATAGTATAAAAATATAAAAGACTTGATACAGAAAGAAAACAATATCATATAAACTGGAAACAGAATCTAGTGAAATTCTAGTTGTTTTAAGCAGTTAAAGCCTTGACTGTTCAGCATGCATTTCCCTGTTTTCTCTGTCAATCTGAGTCTAGACTTTGTATGTGTACATGTACATGTTTTCTAAATATCCACACAGTTGGTCTATAGAGTATGAATAATGTTATATGTGTACAATAGTATGTATTCCTCCGTGAACAAATAATCCTCAGCAGGTGTTCCCTTTCACTTAATTACTAGTAACCTTAAATATTTAAGAACAATGTCAAATGGTTTGCAAGGTTTGTTTGTTTGGGTTTTGTTTTGTTTGTCTCTCTCTTCCTATTAATGTATTAATTTATTTATATTTCTGTATATTCACTTTTTTCTATTATAATTATGAAAGAAAACTAAAACATATATCATTCCAAAAAAAAAAAAAAAACACAATCTCACCACACTGTCCATTTAGTAGCTGCTCTGGAGCTTTCGACCACATATAATCATCAGCAGATGGAGTACTTAAAGTGCTTGGGAAAAATGAAAATTTGAACATACGCTGATGAAGAACATGTGATATGATCGAAAGCTTTAACAGCAATTAAATAGATTTTGTGGTGACATTGTTTTCTCATCTGTTGTTTCCAAGGTCAAGAATGAACTCTGCACCTCAGAAACTCAATTATTTTTTAACTGACTTTCCCTGAACTTTACATTCAAAACATTCTGGCTTATAATATCTCAAAATTATACAATTATTAATCAATTATGCAGTTGTTACCTGCTCATGTTTATTGTTTTGACTTCTGATTATTTATTGATTCATTGTTTAATAAAGACTCTCACATGGATGATCAGTTTTTTCTCCACATAGCTCAAATTGTACACTTGCTGGGATCAATTTAACCCTGACTTTTGATAAATGTATCTAAAGGACAATATAGTGAATACATTGCTTTAATTTTGAGGTGAATTTTACAATTTTCTTGCAGAGAAACTATTTTCATTCAAATGTGGCTCATCATGCCACGATCACTGCCTGGTTACAAACTTTGCAGCCCGGAGTTTGGCACCTTAGCCTCCTATTCTTGTTGAAGAGAAGACATCAGCAGGAGGTTAGCCTGCTGTCAGACCTGTCAGTGCGACACACCTGGCTGCTGCATTATGAGAGGACTCGACTAAGGCCGTCCTGAGCAGAGAGCAGGGGAAGCAGAGGCCTCCTTATGCGCTCCTGCAGACACAATAGGCAGGCGGTGAGTGGCAGGAGGAGGCTGTCACACCAGTGTAGCACATAGCAGGAGCGTAAGAAATGAACTGTAATTATAAACAAAGCAACAGTAAGATGCCCTGAGGTCTTGCACAAATGCTTAAACTGCCAGTGCCATTAACTACCACTGTATGTTCACAGTAAGTATACAGCCTAATTCACACTGCACCAGAAAAATCTGGACACTTAAGTGTGATTTAGAAATGTTTTTATTTTATTGTATTATTTAGTACAGGATAGACAGAGTCTGTATTTACTCGCTGATTTGATTTCACTCCTTCTCTCAACAGGTCCACATGCTGAGTGGTAGAGTGCGTACCATTAAGGCTAAGTCCTTACCACAGTGGCTAGGGTTCGATTCCATCCTGGGCCCTTTGCTGCATGTCATCCCCTGTCTCTCTTCAGCTGTCATTATAATATTAAAGGCAAAAATGCCCCAAAAAATATCTAAAAACAAAAAAAAAAAAAAAAAAAGAAACCCTTCATCAACACCACCCATCAAGTTCCAAAAGTGTTAATTTAAATGGATATTATTTAACACTATGAATTATATAAACTGGATATTGTTGCAACATTGTTTTCGTAGAAGACATAATGATCCTAGAGTTATTAATGTTGATGCTTGGTCTGGTTTCTTTTCAGGAAGTATGATCAAGTGTGCATTCGTACAAAAAAGGGCACTAATTTACAGGGTCCAAAGGTGTGGAGGGGCAGACGAAAACTGCTTGTAATAATTTTCAAATCATCATCAAACAGGGCTTCTACAAATAGTAATGGTTGAATAAACCGGCTGAGAGACTGAGCTTTCTATAATAATCAGGTGATCCAATGCAGCGACTGGGAGCGGAGCAGCAGGTACTTACAGACCTGATGTGCATCAAGGTAAACTCAGTTAACAATTCTCTCGAGCTGTCACGAAATTAAAGCTGAAGGGATCAACACGTTAAAACTGAATATGCAGTTAGGCTACTACCATTTTTATTTAGGTGAGTAGGCTAGGCTGGGAAGTGGGGGGGGGATACAATGAAAATGTAAAATGAAAATCCATCAGGTGAACAGATAGGCCTAACATTTTGTGTGTAGCAAAAACATTTGTAGTTCAGTTATGAATTACCATTTTCCATTTTTTTATTGTTGACCCCCTGAAACCTGCCTAACGGCCAGCATTGGTATTTCTTTCTCAGAGACTGTCTGTGTACAGGGCCCAGAATTCCATGCTATGCCCCTGCTACTACCACTTGAAGTGGCATATGCTGGATGCTTCAACCATTTACCTAGTAATGTATTGGTTATTTATTGTGTCAATAAATACTTACCAGCCTCAATGTGTAGTCTTATTTGTATATACATATTTTCCTAACACATTTTACATCTAAATCATAATTTATTTTTAATTAACTGAGCTACTCTACACAAGTACACAGTAGGGTACAGGTTCCCCTGGTTGGGAATCATTGAACCAGACATCTAAAGCTCAACCCAGTTTATCCCACTTTTGTCCTAGATCTCTAGAAATCTTTCCACTTGCAAAATCACAATTGACTGTAATACATAGACTCAATTATTATTAACACAGAGATGTAAAAAAAAAAAAAAAGTTGGGAAAACAAGGAATCCTGCAAATAACAAAAAAGAAAGAAAAACAAATCCAACCTCCTATTACTGAGGTGCCAGTTATTATTATCAGATGACCTGTATGTTTGGTGACATGTGGTAGGTGATTAGAGGTAGGACCCTTACTGTCCAGAATCAAGACACGGCAGTTTTGTGTGAATAGTAGCAGTAGTTACACAAACATAAAAAGAAGGAGCAGCAGCAGTGCTAATAGTTGTGGTAAAGAAATTATAATCTGTGATCTCTATTTACAGTAATCATGCTACACCTGATTGAGTTTGATGGAAAGTAGGTGCAAACACACACACACACACACACAGCTAATTATCAGCGCCCTAGCCACAGTGTGGAATATATTGCTGGGTTTGGATGCTGTGCAGAGAATAGCATTAGCATACTTTACTGAGCTGATATCTTTGAATTGTCAACAGCCTATCCATCACTAACTGGTCTTACCTATTCACACACAAATATACACACACACACACACAAATATGTGTGTACACACACGTACACAAGCACACACACAGTCATGCATGAATATACGTATGAAGACTGTATGTTTGCCTACACATTAATAGTCACAGTTCATGTATATATGTACATGTCACTGTCTCGCCCACACAGCATGCTGTCAGTATGAGGCCATTTCTTTTGATTCCTCCCACAAAAAGAATGGACTTCACATATTATTATTACCAGACTGTCAAAGTAGCTATAATGTAAAGTTAGACATTCAGTATGTTTTTTGGAGCAACTTTTCAATAACTGTTTAATACTACTGTTTAGTTTATTATTTATTGTCTGTGTTGTCACATTTAATTTATAGGCTAATTTAAACAATATGAAATATAAATATTCCAGAATAATGAAACTTACTTCTTATTTATTTCAGTTAGAGGGAAGTGCCATTTTTTGCATACCCTTCTGTTGTCAACCATGTTAAGACCAAATAAAAAGACAGACAGGTGAATACATGCACACAGTTGTATTATTGCCACCGTTCATTTGTGTTTTGTTTGTTTGGCAGGAGTGCTGGTAGTGCCGGGCTTTGTGATGAGCCCTGATATTTGAACACA
Source organism: Macquaria australasica (assembly GCA_005408345.1). Lineage (NCBI taxonomy): Eukaryota > Metazoa > Chordata > Actinopteri > Centrarchiformes > Percichthyidae > Macquaria > Macquaria australasica. Next base: position 5,303 of record SEMN01001971.1, on the reverse strand, counting down.
TGACAAAGTGGATTTCTTCTGGACTTGTGGCGTTTCTCATGATTTTGTCCCTGTGAGGTTTTAAAATAAAACATGCAAGTGTCATTTTTTTAAATTATTTTTAATCCAACAGAGAAACTATCTGTTGTTTGGATTTATCAGAAAGGCAATGTGCAAATGGCTTGCCACGTGCACATAATATATACTGTAGGGGCCCCGCGTGTTTCTCTCCCCACGTCAGGAGGGAATGGACGGGTGTGCTGTTCCCAGCATCTCTCACCGATCTCCCCGCACTCCCACCTACAGATCGATACCTGGAGTGGGTGCACCTATGCGGGCCCCTCTCCCCTTGGCTGGACAGGACATTGAGGAAGGGATATGCACTGCAGTTCTGCCACCTATCTTCCCCTTTTGGCGGCATTCTTCGTACCTCTCCTTCCGACCCTGCCGAGCTAGCAGTGTTGGAGCAGGAATTGAACTCTCTCCTTAGGAAGGGGGCAATATCCACGGTCCTGCTGTCAGAGGTGCACACGGGGTTCTTTTCCCCCTACTTTCGGACTCACCTGGACTTAATGTACGATTTCAGACTCACCTGGACTTATGTGCGATTATATGCAAGGAGTGCATACTGACGCTGTCGCAGATGACCCAGCAAGTGAGGCCTGGATGGTGACAGTGGTAATGGTCTCTGCTCAGCCTGATGCCAGTTGCTCACCCAGTGGTGCACCTTGGGCTGCTGCACATGAAGAATCTTTAACGATTGTTTGTGCGGCTGTGGCTGCACCTAAACCGACAAACAACGCCGGCTTTTTATCCCGATTCCCGGCCATAGTCCAGAGCAAGGTCATCTTTTGGGGCACACCCGGTCGCCTCCACGAGAGGGTGCTACTAGGGTCCGTTCCCCATTACACCCAGGTCCCTGGCTGGCTGGCTGGGGTGGGACGCTTGGCCAATCCAGCGTGGGGGGGACGTGGCTGGAGTCAACCTCCTGGAGGTCACCGTGGTGCAGAAGGTGCTGCTTCATTTCGCTCAGCTATTGTGCAACAATATTGTGCAAGTTCCCCCTCTGATTCTCCCTGTAAGCATGCAACACAAGTCCTGTCACCCAGTCCTGGGACAGTGCCCCCTGGCCACTGTGGTGAAGGGGACTGGGAAAGTGGAGATGTTTGCTGAAGAGAGGGATAGAAAGGGGGAAGTTATGACAGCCCTGAGCCTCTTAACTACAGTTTCTGTTTATACCAGTGGTTCCCAAACTTTTTTAAACCACAGCACCCCTTCCCAGGAAATGTTCATGGCAGTTGTTGGTAGGGGCTGCAAATTAGCTTCAGCTAGATGCCCTATGTACACTATATTTATTGCATTGCTTATCTGTATGTAACAATGTTTATTTGTATGGTCCCCGTTAAATAATCAAATAAATAAATAAATTGACTCACCAAAGATGGCTAAACCTCCTCACACCTATGGAACATCTCGAATTTCTGTCAAGTGAAGGCCTCACAATTCAAACACTGCCGTTCAGATCAGCAAAGTTACATAGTATCATTTTGTGTGATCCAGAACTTTGTCAGACTGGAAAATGATACTTTAAAACATATTTAGAAACAGCTAACGTAAGGAAGGTTTTTTTTTATTTGTACTCGTACAGTATATGTCACTAAACAGCTTTCCATTGTACAGTAAGGTTCAATCTGCTTACTAAATACTGGACTAAATCCCAGATGTATTTGGAGTCAGACAATAAATTGTGTGAGCAATTGTGTCTTGTTTGTGAGATTGCACAAATGGAAAACACAAATGAAAAAATACAACCACTTAAGTGCAGCCATTCCAGTGAGTACAGGGAAGAGATTTTACTGCCCAGATGAGGAATGCCTCGCTAATATGACAGACGTATTACCAGTAACGATCCACCAGACAAATGATGCAGCAGCCGATTCAATTTAACATCTACATTAGCCGTGTGATGTGATTTAGGGGATGCATGCGCACTCATTTTCCACCACATTCACACACATAGACACACACTCACCATCAACACAAATGCATGCACGGTTTTACGCACTTATGCTGAGTAACACGTGAATACCCTGTTTTTTTCCCTCCAATCATATATACACACACACACACACACACACTGAGGCTGATATGAATCTCATGGAGCTGAGCACAGAGCAGTACAGATAATGATAATAGATGGAGAGAGCCTGAAGATTATTTGACTACCGTGCCAATATTAGCTCCTCATCCAGCTAGCATGCTGCATGTGTACCTCACATTAAGCAAGCCAACCACTTAATAGTTCTTCTTAGACAAACAACACATTATTTTCCACCCTCTTTAGAAAGACACTGAGAGTCACAGAGGGACAAAAAAGGTATGAATTTTTTTTATTTAGTCCGGCGATGATACAGTTCACCTCATTGTCCCACATGCAAAGAGATACAAGGGATAACACACTGTCAGACTGATTTACAAAATTATCGCAATAATTAGTTTAAACAGCCTTCATTAAAGAAAATCTCTGAAAACGTGCTACACACATCCAGTTACCTTTTCAACTGACCTAATAAGGATACTACAACTTTAGCTTCTACATTGCAAGTTCAACTGATATGAAATTTGCTACCTACAATCATGCCCAGCACTGGGCCTGCTGCAGATGTATCAGCTCTGGTAAGTTTTAGCCTGAGATGGCTTCCTATGGGGGTCATGTCCATACAAGTTGAGCTGTTCTGTCATTTAACTGAACGTCAAGTCAACTCTGTTCCAAAGTCTCTCGGTTTAAAGTTGTATTGATTCTGGCTGCAGGAGTTTGATTTTCCCTCACTTGGTTTTGAATTGACAGGCTGATGTTTTTATAATATTATTATATTTTATTATTATTTATATTATATTTATAATATTATTATGATCGTTGTGATTAACTACATTAGTTTGAGCTAGGTGTACCCAGTAAAGCCACAACTGAGTGTATGTTGTTCAAATTTCAAATTTGGATTTTAGTTATTTCTATTTTGGAAATTAAATGAGTGTATTTACAAAGTTCTCCACTAAAATGACTTGAAAACAAGCTGTGTCTACTATATTCCTGTACATGTAGCCATTTGATGCGTTTATGTGTTTTTGCCAACACCTGAAACATTAAATGTATGCACTCCTTTGCGCTTAGTGTGCAGTGTTTTTATTTATTCTGACTTAAGTAAAATGACTTGCTAATACTCAAAAGAATTAAGGGAACAAATTGCATGGACATTTTTGAGTAGGATGGAAGTAAAATAAAGAAGTTAGAATAGCTTAAATGAAGTAATTTGACCACTTAATACTGATTGTCCATACTGTAATTACATGACATGTTTTAACTCTTAAACTTCGTACAATGTAGACACATAGAATAAAATGTAGACACAGTGATTTTAACTGACATAATCTCTTTATTGGATACTAATACGGAGTTTGCATGTGCTATGTGAAGACAAAGAGCCTTTGTTGACAAATATCTGCCAAATTACACATGTAACCATTGATAATATATTATGTGTTTAGTTAATGACCTCATTAGCATAACTGGTGAGGGGACTGCCCATTGTTCCAACAGCCCATTATTCCAAATCCCCAATAGTCCGAAAATGTCCCATTGAAATACAATACCATGGGCTTATATTAACAGATATATTATATTCACCAATAGGAGTATGTCTGTCTATAGACCTATGTAATACCAGCTTTGTAAAGTTAATGAAAGCAATTTCTAAGGTGTTTTTCGTTCTCTCAAAATTTCATTCTCCAATGGGCTAGATTGTGTTGACATTGTGTGTTATTGCAGTTTTTAGATCAGCCTACATCTAACGACTCGGCTGACGGAGGCACACACTAACTGAGGTAAAACTCTCGTGATATTATTCCGACATTGGAAATTTGTCTGTGACAGTAAATTCGCTTGAAATTTCGTTTGGCCTAAGGCCAGAAACATAGTCCATCCCCTGCCGATTCAGCACATGGACAGGGCCGGCAGTCACTGAACTAACTACTGCAGGGAGAGTGTGTATTTTCGGAGCTAAGGGCTATATGTTTTCTGGATAACGGGCTGTCAGATGAATGGGCTTTCAGTCCAATGGGACATTTTTCGGAATAATGGCATGGCAGCACTGGTTATATATTATGGTGGGTCATTAATTCAATTCAATTCAGTTTTATTTATATAGCGCCATATCATAACAAAGTTATCTCAGGGCACTTTTTCGAATAGAGCAAGTCTAGACCGACTCTTTATATTTACAGAGACCCAACAGTTCCCACCATGAGCAAGCACTATGCGACAGTGGCAAGGAAAAACTCCCTTTTAACAGGTAGAAACCTTGAGCAGAACCAGGCTCAAGGTGGGCAGTCATCTGCCTCGACCGGTTGGGTTGAAGGGGGAGGGGGGGAGCAGGAGAGAGAGAGCAGGAGGAAAGAGAACATACAGCAGCACAATACAGTTCCACATAGGGATGTAAGGCAATAGATATGGTAATGGCATTGATATTAACACCAACAGAAACAACACTAAGAGCAACACTATAATAGCAATACTAATAACAAGAGCAACAACAGCAATAGCATCAGCGGGTGCAGAGCAGGAGCACGGGGGCAGCAGGCGGCAGCAACCACAGACCCAGACTCTACAGCTCCGGAGGCAGAAAGACCTGCAGAAAGCAACAGAAGGGGGGAGAGGGAGAGGAGAGAGAGGAGAGAAAGCCCACAACTACGGGAAGAAGTTGAATTAATAACAAGCATTGATGGGATATGAGGGCGTACAGATGGAGAGGAAGAGGAGGAGAAAGGAGCTCAGTGCATCATAGGAAGTCCCCGGCAGTCTAGGCCTATAGCAGCATAACTAAGGGGTGGCTCAGGGGTCACCCGAGTCAGCCCTACTATAAGATTTATCAAAGAGGAAAGTCTTAAGCCTACTCTTAAATGTGAGGAGGTTGTCCGCCTCCCGTACACAAACTGGGATCTGGTTCCACAGGAGAGGAGCTTGATAGCTGAAGGCTCTGGCTCCCATTCTACTTTTAGAGCTTTAGTAGCTTTAGAGCTACTTTAGAGCCTCTAGGAACCACAAGGAACCCTGCATTCTGGGAGCGCAGTGCTCTAGTGGGGTAATAGGGTACTATGAGCTCTTTAAGATATGATGGTGCCTGACCATTTAGGGCTTTGAAGGTGAGGAGAAGGATTTTAAATTCTATTCTGGATTTTACAGGGAGCCAGTGTAGAGAAGTTAATATTGGAGAAATATGTTCTCTTTTTCTGGTTCTTGTCAGTAAACGTGCCGCAGCATTCTGAAT
>SEMN01001970.1:0-18796 GCA_005408345.1 Macquaria australasica | reverse complement strand
TATAATTGCGTAAAGATAAACCAAGTATTTGTCATTCATCCACCGAGGAAGGAGCAAGCCCTCTGCCGATGAAAAGAGCTCACAGCACCCGGTGTTCCCGGGCGCTCTCCCATCCGAGTACTGACCGGGCCCGACCCTGCTTAGCTCCCGAGGTCGACGCAGGTCTCAAAGCTACTGAACAGGACCGACAATAGCCTGGGGTTTTCTTATAAACATATAATTCCATGAAAAGACCAAACCAACCAAGTGTTTGTTGTCTCCCGTTGTGGGCCAAGCAGTAAAAGCACAAAGTAACACAGGTTTAAAGTTCAGACAAAGGTTTGGTTTATTCCAACAAAAAGATTCCACAAAGAAATAAGTGAAGAGAACAGAAGCAAGATTTATAGGGCCCTTAAAGGAGGTCAACGAAACATAACTCTACTGACAAATACAGCTTACAAAACAAGAAGTGAACTCAACTATTAGACCTGCCTAAATGAGACCTGAGGGAAACCTATATACTGAGTGATCAAACCACTAAACAAATGCAGGGGAGGACAACATAAACCATAACTAAAACTCAACACAAAGAAACCCTGATTCCTTCCCCAGGGCTGACAGAAGGAGCTCTTGGTGGATCGCTTGGGTTGGAGCCTGGGCATAAAATAAGAGCTCCACCCTCAGCCCATCTTTGCTTGACCAGGAAGGGAGAGCTCAGCAGCCAGGTAACTCAAAGAGAAAGAAATAAAATAACTTGGATTAAAACAGCAGTATGTTGACCAACAATGTAAAACCAAATATGCTACCTCTAGCAAACATTATGCATGGTGCCAATAAAACAAGATTCAAAAACCAAACAGACTGTTTCCGTAATTTGAAGCGACTGCAAATGAAAGTAACTGAACATGTGGCAGAAACCTCAAGCCTGCGAATTGTGTGGCTGTGGCCCGCGGCCTGCGCTCTCCACTGAAGAAGGAGCGGCGCCCTCTGCCGATGAGAAGAAAAACTACGGCACCCGATTCCCAGGCGGTCTCCCATCAAGAAGTACTAACGGGTTACGACCCTGCTTAGCTTTCCGAGATGGGGCCAGATGGTGATGTTCAAGTGGTATGGCCGTAAGCCGTTGGAGCTGATGCAGACAAGATATTTATAGATGCTAAAATGCCACTAACAGTTCTCAAATCCGATGAATATGACTAACAATGATCTATGCTTTTCTCATAAACATATAATTGCACGAAAAGGCCAAACCAAGTATTTGTCGTCTCCACCGAGGAAGGAGCAGCGCCCTCTGCAGATGAGAAGAAAGAGCTCACAGCACCCGGTGTTCCCGGGCGCTCTCCCATCCGAGTACTGACCGGGCCCGACCCTGCTTAGCTCCCGAGGTCGACGCAGGTCTCAAAGCTGCTGAACAGGACTGACAATAGCCTGGGGTTTTCTTATAAACATATAATTCCATGAAAAGACCAAACCAACCAAGTATTTGTTGTCTCCCGTTGTGGGCCAAGCAGTCAAAGCACAAAGTAACACAGGTTTAAAGTTCAGACAAAGGTTTGGTTTATTCCAACAAAAAGATTCCACAAAGAAATAAGTGAAGAGAACAGAAGTAAGATTTATAGGGCCCTTAAAGGAGGTCAACGAAACATAACTCTACTGACAAATACAGCTTACAAAACAAGAAGTGAACTCAACTATTAGACCTGCCTAAATGAGACCTGAGGGAAACCTATATACTGAGTGATCAAACCAATAAACAAATGCAGGGGGAGGACAACATAAACCATAACTGAAACTCAACACAAAGAAACCCTGATTCCCTTCCCCCAGGCTGACAGAGCTCTTGGTGCGGTCCTTGGGTTGGGCCTGGGCATAAAATCAGGCTCCACCCTCAGCCCCATCTTTTGCTTGACCAGGAAGGAGAGCTCAGCAGCCAGGTAACTCAAAGAGAAAGGAAATAACGTAACTTAGTTAAAACAGCAGTATGACCAACAATGTAAACCAAATGTGCGCGCTACCTCTAGCAAACATTGTCATAGTGCCAATAAACAAATTCAAAAACCAAACAGACTGTTTTCCGTAATTTGAAGCGACTGCAAATGAAAGTAACTGAACATGTGGCAGAAACCTCAAACCTGCAATTGTGTGGCTGTGGCCACGGCCATCGCATCTCCACTGAAGAAGGAGCAGCGCCCTCTGCCGATGAGAAGAAAAAGCTTACGGCACCCGGTATTCCCAGGCGGTCTCCCATCCAAGTACTAACCGGGCCCGACCCTGCTTAGCTTCCGAGATCGGACAAGATCAGGCGTGTTCAGGGTGGTATGGCCGTAAGCCGTTGGAGCTGATGCAGACAAGATATTTATAGATGCTAAAATGCCACTAACAGTTCTCAGAACCGCTGAATATGACTAACAATAATCTATGCTTTTCTCATAAACATATAATTGCATGAAAAGACCAAACCAAGTATTTGTCGTCTCCACCGAGGAAGGAGCAGCGCCCTCTGCCGATGAGAAGAAAGAGCTCACAGCACCCGGTGTTCCCGGGCGCTCTCCCATCCAAGTACTGACCGGGCCCGACCCTGCTTAGCTCCCGAGGTCGACGCAGGTCTCAAAGCTGCTGAACAGGACTGACAACAGCCTGGGGTTTTCTTATAAACATATAATTCCATGAAAAGACCAAACCAACCAAGTATTTGTTGTCTCCCGTTGTGGGCCAAGCAGTCAAAGCACAAAGTAACACAGGTTTAAAGTTCAGACAAAGGTTTGGTTTATTCCAACAAAAAGATTCCACAAAGAAATAAGTGAAGAGAACAGAAGTAAGATTTATAGGGCCCTTAAAGGAGGTCAACGAAACATAACTCTACTGACAAATACAGCTTACAAAACAAGAAGTGAACTCAACTATTAGACCTGCCTAAATGAGACCTGAGGGAAACCTATATACTGAGTGATCAAACCAATAAACAAATGCAGGGGGAGGACAACATAAACCATAACTGAAACTCAACACAAAGAAACCCTGATTCCCTTCCCCCAGGCTGACAGAGCTCTTGGTGCGGTCCTTGGGTTGGGCCTGGGCATAAAATCAGGCTCCACCCTCAGCCCCATCTTTTGCTTGACCAGGAAGGAGAGCTCAGCAGCCAGGTAACTCAAAGAGAAAGGAAATAACGTAACTTAGTTTAAACAGCAGTATGACCAACAATGTAAACCAAATGTGCGCGCTACCTCTAGCAAACATTGTCATAGTGCCAATAAACAAATTCAAAAACCAAACAGACTGTTTTCCGTAATTTGAAGCGACTGCAAATGAAAGTAACTGAGCATGTGGCAGAAACCTCAAACCTGCAATTGTGTGGCTGTGGCCACGGCCATTGCATCTCCACTGAAGAAGGAGCAGCGCCCTCTGCCGAGGAGAAGAAAAAGCTTACGGCACCCGGTATTCCCAGGCGGTCTCCCATCAAAGTACTAACCGGGCCCGACCCTGCTTAGCTTCCGAGATCGGACGAGATCGGGCGCGTTCAGGGTGGTATGGCCGTAAGCCGTTGGAGCTGATGCAGACAAGATGTTTATAGATGCTAAAATGCCACTAACAGTTCTCAGAACCGCTGAATATGACTAACAATAATCTATGCTTTTCTCATAAACATATAATTGCATGAAAAGACCAAACCAAGTATTTGTCGTCTCCACCGAGGAAGGAGCAGCGCCCTCTGCCGATGAGAAGAAAGAGCTCACAGCACCCGGTGTTCCCGGGCGCTCTCCCATCCAAGTACTGACCGGGCCCGACCCTGCTTAGCTCCCGAGGTCGACGCAGGTCTCAAAGCTGCTGAACAGGACTGACAACAGCCTGGGGTTTTCTTATAAACATATAATTCCATGAAAAGACCAAACCAACCAAGTATTTGTTGTCTCCCGTTGTGGGCCAAGCAGTCAAAGCACAAAGTAACACAGGTTAAAGTTCAGACAAAGGTTTGGTTTATTCCAACAAAAAGATTCCACAAAGAAATAAGTGAAGAGAACAGAAGTAAGATTTATAGGGCCCTTAAAGGAGGTCAACGAAACATAACTCTACTGACAAATACAGCTTACAAAACAAGAAGTGAACTCAACTATTAGACCTGCCTAAATGAGACCTGAGGGAAACCTATATACTGAGTGATCAAACCAATAAACAAATGCAGGGGGAGGACAACATAAACCATAACTGAAACTCAACACAAAGAAACCCTGATTCCCTTCCCCCAGGCTGACAGAGCTCTTGGTGCGGTCCTTGGTTGGGCCTGGGCATAAAATCAGGCTCCACCCTCAGCCCCATCTTTTGCTTGACCAGGAAGGAGAGCTCAGCAGCCAGGTAACTCAAAGAGAAATGAAATAACGTAACTTAGTTAAAACAGCAGTATGACCAACAATGTAAACCAAATGTGCTACCTCTAGCAAACATTGTCATAGTGCCAATAAACAAATTCAAAAACCAAACAGACTGTTTTCCGTAATTTGAAGCGACTGCAAATGAAAGTAACTGAACATGTGGCAGAAACCTCAAACCTGCAATTGTGTGGCTGTGGCCACGGCCATCGCATCTCCACTGAAGAAGGAGCAGCGCCTCTGCCGATGAGAAGAAAAAGCTTACGGCACCCGGTATTCCCAGGCGGTCTCCCATCCAAGTACTAACCGGGCCCGACCCTGCTTAGCTTCCGAGATCGGACGAGATCGGGCGTGTTCAGGGTGGTATGGCCGTAAGCCGTTGGAGCTGATGCAGACAAGATATTTATAGATGCTAAAATGCCACTAACAGTTCTCAGAACCGCTGAATATGACTAACAATAATCTATGCTTTTCTCATAAACATATAATTGCATGAAAAGACCAAACCAAGTATTTGTCGTCTCCACCGAGGAAGGAGCAGCGCCCTCTGCCGATGAGAAGAAAGAGCTCACAGCACCCGGTGTTCCCGGGCGCTCTCCCATCCAAGTACTGACCGGGCCCGACCCTGCTTAGCTCCCGAGGTCGACGCAGGTCTCAAAGCTGCTGAACAGGACTGACAACAGCCTGGGGTTTTCTTATAAACATATAATTCCATGAAAAGACCAAACCAACCAAGTATTTGTTGTCTCCCGTTGTGGGCCAAGCAGTCAAAGCACAAAGTAACACAGGTTTAAAGTTCAGACAAAGGTTTGGTTTATTCCAACAAAAAGATTCCACAAAGAAATAAGTGAAGAGAACAGAAGTAAGATTTATAGGGCCCTTAAAGGAGGTCAACGAAACATAACTCTACTGACAAATACAGCTTACAAAACAAGAAGTGAACTCAACTATTAGACCTGCCTAAATGAGACCTGAGGGAAACCTATATACTGAGTGATCAAACCAATAAACAAATGCAGGGGGAGGACAACATAAACCATAACTGAAACTCAACACAAAGAAACCCTGATTCCCTTCCCCAGGCTGACAGAGCTCTTGGTGCGGTCCTTGGGTTGGGCCTGGGCATAAAATCAGGCTCCACCCTCAGCCCCATCTTTTGCTTGACCAGGAAGGAGAGCTCAGCAGCCAGGTAACTCAAAGAGAAAGGAAATAACGTAACTTAGTTAAAACAGCAGTATGACCAACAATGTAAACCAAATGTGCGCGCTACCTCTAGCAAACATTGTCATAGTGCCAATAAACAAATTCAAAAACCAAACAGACTGTTTTCCGTAATTTGAAGCGACTGCAAATGAAAGTAACTGAACATGTGGCAGAAACCTCAAACCTGCAATTGTGTGGCTGTGGCCACGGCCAACGCATCTCCACTGAAGAAGGAGCAGCGCCCTCTGCCGATGAGAAGAAAAAGCTTACGGCACCCGGTATTCCCAGGCGGTCTCCCATCCAAGTACTAACCGGGCCCGACCCTGCTTAGCTTCCGAGATCGGACGAGATCGGGCGTGTTCAGGGTGGTATGGCCGTAAGCCGTTGGAGCTGATGCAGACAAGATATTTATAGATGCTAAAATGCCACTAACAGTTCTCAAAACCGCTGAATATGACTAACAATAATCTATGCTTTTCTCATAAACATATAATTGCATGAAAAGACCAAACCAAGTATTTGTCGTCTCCACCGAGGAAGGAGCAGCGCCCTCTGCCGATGAGAAGAAAGAGCTCACAGCACCCGGTGTTCCCGGGCGCTCTCCCATCCAAGTACTGACCGGGCCCGACCCTGCTAAGCTCCCGAGGTCAACGCAGGTCTCAAAGCTGCTGAACAGGACTGACAATAGCCTGGGGTTTTCTTATAAACATATAATTCCATGAAAAGACCAAACCAACCAAGTATTTGTTGTCTCCCGTTGTGGGCCAAGCAGTCAAAGCACAAAGTAACACAGGTTTAAAGTTCAGACAGGTTTGGTTTATTCCAACAAAAGATTCCCTGAAATAAGTAGAAGAAGAACAGAAATGAATTTATAGGGCCCATAAGGAGGTCAACTGAAACATAACTCTACTGAAAAATACAGCTAACAAAACAAGAAGTCAACTCAACTAATAGACCTGCCTAAATGAGACCTGAGGGAAACCTATATACTGAGTGATCAAACCAATAAACAAATGCAGGGGAGGACAACATAAACCATAACTGAAACTCAACACAAAGAAACCCTGATTCCCTTCCCCCAGGCTGACAGAGCTCTTGGTGCGGTCCTTGGGTTGGGCCTGGGCATAAAATCAGGCTCCACCCTCAGCCCCATCTTTGGCTTGACCAGGAAGGAGAGCTCAGCAGCCAGGTAACTCAAAGAGAAAGGAAATAACGTAACTTAGTTAAAACAGCAGTATGACCAACAATGCAAACCAAATGTGCGCGCTACCTCTAGCAAACATTGTCATAGTGCCAATAAACAAATTCAAAACCCAAACAGACTGTTTTCCGTAATTTGAAGCGACTGCAAATGAAAGTAACTGAACATGTGGCAGAAACCTCCAACCTGCAATTGTGTGGCTGTGGCCACGGCCATCGCATCTCCACAGAAGAAGGAGCAGCGCCCTCTGCCGATGAGAAGAAAAAGCTTACGGCACCCGGTATTCCCAGGCGGTCTCCCATCCAAGTACTAACCGGGCCCGACCCTGCTTAGCTTCCGAGATCGGACGAGATCGGGCGTGTTCAGGGTGGTATGGCCGTAAGCCGTTGGAACTGATGCAGACAAGATATTTATAGATGCTAAAATGCCACTAACAGTTCTCAAAACCGCTGAATATGACTAACAATAATCTATGCTTTTCTCATAAACATATAATTGCATGAAAAGACCAAACCAAGTATTTGTCGTCTCCACCGAGGAAGGAGCAGCGCCCTGCCGATGAGAAGCAAAGAGCCTACAGCACTCCGGCGGTTCCCGGCGCCTCCCATCCTCGAGTATTCTCGGATCGGGGTCTGACCCCTGCTTAGCTCCCGAGGTCGACGCAGGTCTAAAAGCTGCTGAACAGGACCGACAATAGCCTGGGGTTTTCTTATAAACATATAATTCCATGAAAAGACCAAACCAACCAAGTGTTTGTTGTCTCCCGTTGTGGGCCAAGCAGTCAAAGCAAAAAGTAACACAGGTTTAAAGTTCAGACAAAGGTTTGGTTTATTCCAACAAAAAGATTCCACAAAGAAATAAGTGAAGAGAACAGAAGTAAGATTTATAGGGCCCTTAAAGGAGGTCAACTAAACATAACTCTACTGACAAATACAGCTTACAAAACAAGAAGTGAACTCAACTATTAGACCTGCCTAAATGAGACCTGAGGGAAACCTATATACTGAGTGATCAAACCAATAAACAAATGCAGGGGGAGGACAACAAAAACCATAACTGAAACTCAACACAAAGAAACCCTGATTCCCTTCCCCCAGGCTGACAGAGCTCTTGGTGCGGTCCTTGGGTTGGGCCTGGGCATAAAATCAGGCTCCACCCTCAGCCCCATCTTTTGCTTGACCAGGAAGGAGAGCTCAGCAGCCGGGTAACTCAAAGAGAAAGGAAATAACGTAACTTAGTTAAAACAGCAGTATGACCAACAATGCAAACCAAATGTGCGCGCTACCTCTAGCAAACATTGTCATAGTGCCAATAAACAAATTCAAAAACCAAACAGACCGTTTTCCGTAATTTGAAGCGACTGCAAATGAAAGTAACTGAACATGTGGCAGAAACCTCAAACCTGCAATTGTGTGGCTGTGGCCACGGCCATCGCATCTCCACTGAAGAAGGAGCAGCCTCTGCCGATGAGAAGAAAAGCTTACGGCACCCGGTATTCCCAGGCGGTCTCCCATCCAAGTACTAACCGGGCCCGACCCTGCTTAGCTTCCGAGATCGGACGAGATCGGGCGCGTTCAGGGTGGTATGGCCGTAAGCCGTTGGAGCTGATGCAGACAAGATATTTATAGATGCTAAAATGCTACCATAATGCCTCAAAACCGCTGAATATGACTAACAATGATCTATGCTTTTCTCATAAACATATAATTGCACGAAAAGGCCAAACCAAGTATTTGTCGTCTCCACCGAGGAAGGAGCAGCGCCCTCTGCCGATGAGAAGAAGGAGCTCACAGCACCCGGTGTTCCCGGGCGCTCTCCCATCCGAGTACTGACCGGGCCCGACCCTGCTTAGCTCCCGAGGTCGACGCAGGTCTCAAAGCTGCTGAACAGGACCGACAATAGCCTGGGGTTTTCTTATAAACATATAATTCCATGAAAAGACCAAACCAACCAAGTATTTGTTGTCTCCCGTTGTGGGCCAAGCAGTCAAAGCACAAAGTAACACAGGCTTAAAGTTCAGACAAAGGTTTGGTTTATTCCAACAAAAAGATTCCACAAAGAAATAAGTGAAGAGAACAGAAGTAAGATTTATAGGGCCCTTAAAGGAGGTCAACGAAACATAACTCTACTGACAAATACAGCTTACAAAACAAGAAGTGAACTCAACTATTAGACCTGCCTAAATGAGACCTGAGGGAAACCCATATACTGAGTGATCAAACCAATAAACAAATGCAGGGGGAGGACAACATAAACCATAACTGACACTCAACACAAAGAAACCCTGATTCCCTTCCCCCAGGCTGACAGAGCTCTTGGTGCGGTCCTTGGGTTGGGCCTGGGCATAAAATCAGGCTCCACCCTCAGCCCCATCTTTTGCTTGACCAGGAAGGAGAGCTCAGCAGCCAGGTAACTCAAAGAGAAAGGAAATAACGTAACTTAGTTAAAACAGCAGTATGACCAACAATGCAAAACAAATGTGCGCGCTACCTCTAGCAAACATTGTCATAGTGCCAATAAACAAATTCAAAACCAAACAGACTGTTTTCTCCGCAATTTGAAGCGTGACTGCAAATGAAAGTAACTGAACATGTGGCAGAAACCTCAAACCCGCAATTGTGTGGCTGTACACGCCATCGCGATCTCCACTGAAGAAGGAGCAGCTCAGTCGATGAGAAGAAAGCTTACCGTTCGTATTCTCAGGCGGTCTCCTCTATCCAAGTACTAATCAGTCCTAATTCCCTGCTTAGCTTCCGAGACTGACGAGATCGGCGCGTTTCAGGGTGGTATGGCAGGTCGCAGTCGCTGGAGCTGGGATGCAGACAAGATATTTATAGATGCCAAAATGCCACTACCGCCCCTTTCAAACCGCCGAATATGACTAATGATCTATGCTTTTCTCATAAACATATAATTGCACGAAAAGGCCAAACCAAGTATTTGTCGTCTCCACCGAGGAAGGAGCAGCGCCCTCTGCCGATGAGAAGAAAGAGCTCACAGCACCGGGTGTTCCCGGGCGCTCTCCCATCCGAGTACTGACCGGGCCCGACCCTGCTTAGCTCTCGAGGTCGACGCAGGTCTCAAAGCTGCTGAACAGGACCGACAATAGCCTGGGGTTTTCTTATAAACATATAATTCCATGAAAAGACCAAACCAACCAAGTATTTGTTGTCTCCCGTTGTGGGCCAAGCAGTCAAAGCACAAAGTAACACAGGTTTAAAGTTCAGACAAAGGTTTGGTTTATTCCAACAAAAAGAGTCCACAAAGAAATAAGTGAAGAGAACAGAAGTAAGATTTATAGGGCCCTGAAAGGAGGTCAACGAAACATAACTCTACTGACAAATACAGCTTACAAAACAAGAAGTGAACTCAACTATTAGACCTGCCTAAATGAGACCTGAGGGAAACCTATATACTGAGTGATCAAACCAATAAACAAATGCAGGGGGGGGACAACATAAACCATAACTGAAACTCAACACAAAGAAACCCTGATTCCCTTCCCCCAGGCTGACAGAGCTCTTGGTGCGGTCCTTGGGTTGGGCCTGGGCATAAAATCAGGCTCCACCCTCAGCCCCATCTTTTGCTTGACCAGGAAGGAGAGCTCAGCAGCCAGGTAACTCAAAGAGAAAGGAAATAACGTAACTTAGTTAAAACAGCAGCATGACCAACAATGCAAACCAAATGTGCGCGCTACCTCTAGCAAACATTGTCATAGTGCCAATAAACAAATTCAAAAACCAAACAGACTGTTTTCCGCAATTTGAAGCGACTGCAAATGAAAGTAACTGAACATGTGGCAGAAAACTCAAACCTGCAATTGTGTGGCTGTGGCCACGGCCATCGCATCTCCACTGAAGAAGGAGCAGCGCCCTCTGCCGATGAGAAGAAAAAGCTTACGGCACCCGGTATTCCCAGGCTGTCTCCCATCCAAGTACTAACCGGGCCCGACCCTGCTTAGCTTCCGAGATCGGACGAGATCGGGCGCGTTCAGGGTGGTATGGCCGTAAGCCGTTGGAGCTGATGCAGACAAGATATTTATAGATGCTAAAATGCCACTAACAGTTCTCAAAACCGCTGAATATGACTAACACTGATCTATGCTTTTCTCATAAACATATAATTGCATGAAAAGGCCAAAGTATTTGTCGTCTCCACCGAGGAAGGAGCAGCGCCCTCTGCCGATGAGAAGAAAGAGCTCACAGCACCCTGTGTTCCCGGGCGCTCTCCCATCCAAGTACTGACCGGGCCCGACCCTGCTAAGCTCCCGAGGTCGACGCAGGTCTCAAAGCTGCTGAACAGGACTGACAATAGCCTGGGGTTTTCTTATAAACATATAATTCCATGAAAAGACCAAACCAACCAAGTATTTGTTGTCTCCCGTTGTGGGCCAAGCAGTCAAAGCACAAAGTAACACAGGTTTAAAGTTCAGACAAAGGTTTGGTTTATTCCAACAAAAGATTCCACAAAGAAATAAGTGAAGAGAACAGAAGTAAGATTTATAGGGCCCTTAAAGGAGGTCAACGAAACATAACTCTACTGACAAATACAGCTTACAAAACAAGAAGTGAACTCAACCATTAGACCTGCCTAAATGAGACCTGAGGGAAACCTATATACTGAGTGATCAAACCAATAAACAAATGCAGGGGGAGGACAACATAAACCATAACTGAAACTCAACACAAAGAAACCCTGATTCCCTTCCCCAGGCTGACAGAGCTCTTGGTGCGGTCCTTGGGTTGGGCCTGGGCATAAAATCAGGCTCCACCCTCAGCCCCATCTTTTGCTTGACCAGGAAGGAGAGCTCAGCAGCCAGGTAACTCAAAGAGAAAGGAAATAATTTAACTTAGTTAAACAGCAGTATGACCAACAATGTAAACTCAATGCGCTACTTCTAGCGCAAACATTGTCATAGTGCCAATAAACAAATTCAAAACCAAACAGACTGTTTTCCGTGAATTTGAAGCTTACTGCAAATGAAAGTAACTGAACATGTGGCAGAAACCTCAAACCTGCAATTCAGGTGGTTGTGGCCACGCCATCGCGATCTCCACTGAAGAAGGAGCAGCCTCGCCGAGCGCGAGAAGAAAAGCTTACGTTCCGTATTCCCAGGCGTCTCCCATCCAAGTATTTGTCCGGGTTCCGACTTCTGCTTAGCTTCCGAGGATCGGACGAGATCGGCGGTTCAGGTGGTATGGCCGTGAAGCCGCTGGAGCCGATGCAGACAAGATAGAGATGCTAAAATGCCAATAACAGTTCTCAAAACCGCTGAATATGACTAGCAATAATCTATGCTTTTCTCATAAACATATAATTGCATGAAAAGACCAAACCAAGTATTTGTCGTCTCCACCGAGGAAGGAGCAGCGCCCTCTGCCGATGAGAAGAAAGAGCTCACAGCACCCGGTGTTCACGGGCGCTCTCCCATCCAAGTACTGACCGGGCCCGACCCTGCTAAGCTCCCGAGGTCGACGCAGGTCTCAAAGCTGCTGAACAGGACTGACAATAGCCTGGTGTTTTCTTATAAACATATAATTCCATGAAAAGACCAAACCAACCAAGTATTTGTTGTCTCCCGTTGTGGGCCAAGCAGTCAAAGCACAAAGTAACACAGGTTTAAAGTTCAGACAAAGGTTTGGTTTATTCCAACAAAAAGATTCCACAAAGAAATAAGTGAAGAGAACAGAAGTAAGATTTATAGGGCCCATAAAGGAGGTCAACGAAACATAACTCTACTGACAAATACAGCTTACAAAACAAGAAGTGAACTCAACTATTAGACCTGCCTAAATGAGACCTGAGGGAAACCTATATACTGAGTGATCAAACCACTAAACAAATGCAGGGGAGGACAACATAAACCATAACTAAAACTCAACACAAAGAAACCCTGATTCCCTTCCCCAGGCTGACAGGAGCTCTGGTGCGGTCTCTGCTGGGCCTGGGCATAAAATCAGGCTCCACCTCAGCCCCATCTTTGCTTGACCAGGAAGGAGAGCTCAGCAGCCAGGTAACTCAAAGAGAAAGGAAATAACGTAACTTAGTTAAAACAGCAGTATGACCAACAATGCAAACCAAATGTGCGCGCTACCTCTAGCAAACATTGTCATAGTGCCAATAAACAAATTCAAAAACCAAACAGACTGTTTTCTGCAATTTGAAGCGACTGCAAATGAAAGTAACTGAACATGCAGAAACCTCAAACCTGCAATTGTGTGGCTGTGGCCACGGCCATCGCATTTCCACTGAAGAAGGAGCAGCGCCCTCTGCCGATGAGAAGAAAAAGCTTACGGCACCCGGTATTCCCAGGCGGTCTCCCATCCAAGTACTAACCGGGCCCGACCCTGCTTAGCTTCCGAGATCGGACGAGATCGGGCGCGTTCAGGGTGGTATGGCCGTAAGCCGCTGGAGCTGATGCAGACAAGATATTTATAGATGCTAAAATGCCACTAACAGTTCTCAAAACCGCTGAATATGACTAACAATGATCTATGCTTTTCTCATAAACATATAATTGCATGAAAAGGCCAAACCAAGTATTTGTCGTCTCCACCGAGGAAGGAGCAGCGCCCTCTGCCGATGAGAAGGAAGAGCTCACAGCACCCAGTGTTCCCGGGCGCTCTCCCATCCAAGTACTGACCGGGCCCGACTCTGCTTAGCTCCCGAGGTCGACGCAGGTCTCAAAGCTGCTGAACAGGACTGACAATAGCCTGGGGTTTTCTTATAAACATATAATTCCATGAAAAGACCAAACCAACCAAGTATTTGTTGTCTCCCGTTGTAGGCCAAGCAGTCAAAGCACAAAGTAACACAGGTTTAAAGTTCAGACAAAGGTTTGGTTTATTCCAACAAAAAGATTCCACAAAGAAATAAGTGAAGAGAACAGAAGTAAGATTTATAGGGCCCTTTAAAGGAGGTCAACGAAACATAACTCTACTCGGACAAATACAGCTTACAAAAACAAGAAGTGAACTCAACTATTAGACACCTGCCTAAAATGAGACCTGAGGGAAACCTATATACTGAGTGATCAAACCAATAAACAAAATGCAGGGGGAGGACAACATAAACCATAACTGAACTCAACACAAAGAAACCCTGATTCCCTTTCCCCAGGCTGACAGAGCTCTCGGTGCGGTCCTTGGGTTGGGCCTGGGCATAAAATCAGGCTCCACCCTCAGCCCCATCTTTTGCTTGACCAGGAAGGAGAGCTCAGCAGCCAGGTAACTCAAAGAGAAAGGAAATAACGTAACTTAGTTAAAACAGCAGTATGACCAACAATGCAAACCAAATGTGCGCGCTACCTCTCGCAAACATTGTCATAGTGCCAATAAACAAATTCAAAACCCAAACAGACTGTTTTCCGCAATTTGAAGCGACTGCAAATGAAAGTAACTGAACATGTGGCAGAAATATAAACCTGCAATTGTGGCGCATGGCCGCAGCCTTCATCTCCACTGAAGAAATGGCAGCCCTCTGCCGGAAGTAAGAAAAGAAAAAACTACGGCACCGAAGGTATTTACAAAGCTGATCTCCATCCGTACTAACGGGCCCGACCCTGCGCCCAGCTTCGAGGAATCCGGACGAGATAAAGGAAGGCGTCATTCCGGAATTGGTATGGCCATTAAGCGTTAGACTGATGCAGAACAAAGATAATTTATAGATGCTAAAATGCCACTAACAGTTCTCAAAAACGCTGAATATGACTAACAATGATCTATGCTTTTCTCATAAACATATAATTGCATGAAAAGGCCAAACCAAGTATTTGTCGTCTCCACCGAGGAAGGAGCAGCGCCCTCTGCCGATGAGAAGAAAGAGCTCACAGCACCCGGTGTTCCCGGGCGCTCTCCCATCCAAGTACTGACCGGGCCCGACCTGGCTTAGCTCCCGAGGTCGACGCAGGTCTCAAAGCTGCTGAACAGGACGACAACAGCCTGGGGTTTTTCTTATAAACATACTGAATTCCATGAAAAGACCAAACCAACAAAAATGTTGTTGTCTCCTGTTGTGGACCAAGCAGTCAAAGCACAAAGTAACACAGGTTTAAAGTTCAAACAAAGGTTTGGTTTATTTCAACAAAAAGATTCCACAAAGAAATAAGTGAAGAGAACAGAAGTAAGATTTATAGGGCCATTAAAGGAGGTCAACGAAACATAACTCTACTGACAAATACAGCTTACAAAACAAGAAGTGAACTCAACTATTAGACCTGCCTAAATGAGACCTGAGGGAAACCTATATACTCAGTGATCAAACCAATAAACAAATGCAGGGGGAGGACAACATAAACCATAACTGAAACTCAACACAAAGAAACCCTGATTCCCTTCCCCCAGGCTGACAGAGCTCTTGGTGCGGTCCTTAGGTTGGGCCTGGGCATAAAATCAGGCTCCACCCTCAGCCCCATCTTTTGCTTGACCAGGAAGGAGAGCTCAGCAGCCAGGTAACTCAAAGAGAAAGGAAATAACGTAACTTAGTTAAAACAGCATTATGACCAACAATGTAAACCAAATGTGCGCGCTACCTCTAGCAAACATTGTCATAGTGCCAATAAACAAATTCAAAAACCAACCAGACTGTTTTCCGTAATTTGAAGCGACTGCAAATAAAAGAGACTGAACATGTGGCAGAAACCTCAAACCTGCAATTGTGTGGCTGTGGCCACGGCCATCGCATCTCCACTGAAGAAGGAGCAGCGCCATCTGCCGATGAGAAGAAAAAGCTTACGGCACCCGGTATTCCCAGGCGGTCTCCCATCCAAGTACTAACCGGGCCCGACCCTGCTTAGCTTCCGAGATCGGACGAGATCGGGCGCGTTCAGGGTGGTATGGCCGTTAGCCGTTGGAGCTGATGCAGACAAGATATTTATAGATGCTAAAATGCCACTAACAGTTCTCAAAACCGCTGAATATGACTAACAATGATCTATGCTTTTCTCATAAACATATAAGTGCATGAAAAGGCCAAACCAAGTATTTGTCGTCTCCACCGAGGAAGGAGCAGCGCCCTCTGCCGATGAGAAGGAAGAGCTCACAGCACCCGGTGTTCCCGGGCGCTCTCCCATCCAAGTACTGACCGGGCCCGACCCTGCTTAGCTCCCGAGGTCGACGCAGGTCTCAAAGCTGCTGAACAGGACTGACAATAGCCTGGGGTTTTCTTATAAACATATAATTCCATGAAAAGACCAAACCAACCAAGTATTTGTTGTCTCCCGTTGTGGGCCAAGCAGTCAAAGCACAAAGTAACACAGGTTTAAAGTTCAGACAAAGGTTTGGTTTATTCCAACAAAAAGATTCCACAAAGAAATAAGTGAAGAGAACAGAAGTAAGATTTATAGGGCCCTTAAAGGAGGTCAACGAAACATAACTCTACTGACAAATACAGCTTACAAAACAAGAAGTGAACTCAACTATTAGACCTAAATGAGACCTGAGGGAAACCTATATACTGAGGGATCAAACCAATAAACAAATGCAGGGGGAGGACAACATAAACCATAACTGAAACTCAACACAAAGAAACCCTGATTCCCTTCCCCCAGGCTGACAGAGCTCTTGGTGCGGTCCTCCTGCTGGGCTCCATAAAATCAGGCTCCACCCTCAGCCTCCCATCTTTTGCTTCTGACCAGGAAGGAGAGCTCAGCAGCCAGGTAACTCAAAAGAGAAAGCGAAATAACGAATCTCTTAGTTAAAACAGCAGTATGACCAACAATGCAAACCAAATGTGCGCGCTACCTCTAGCAAACATTGTCATAGTGCCAATAAACAAATTCAAAAACCAAACAGACTGTTTTCCGTAATTTGAAGCGACTGCAAATGAGAGTAACTGAACATGTGGCAGAAACCTCAAACCTGCAATTGTGTGGCTGTGGCCACGGCCATCGCATCTCCACTGAAGAAGGAGCAGTTTCCGTCGATGAGAAGAAAAAGCCACGGCAATCTCGGTAGTATTCTTGGTATGTCTCCCATCCAATACTCAATCGGCCTCGACCCTGCTTACTTCCCGGACGGACGGTGATCGGCTGCTCAGGGTGGTATGGTCGAAGTCGTTGGAGCTGATGCAGACAAAGACATTTATAGACGCCAAATGCCACTCAACAGTTCTCAAAACCGCTGAATATGACCACTGAATGATCTATGCTTTTCTAATAAACATATAATTGCACGAAAAGGCCAAACCAAGTATTTGTCGTCTCCACCGAGGAAGGAGCAGCGCCCTCTGCCGATGAGAAGAAAGAGCTCACAGCACCCGGTGTTCCCGGGCGCTCTCCCATCCGAGTACTGACCGGGCCCGACCCTGCTTAGCTCCCGAGGTCGACGCAGGTCTCAAAGCTGCTGAACGGGACCGACAATAGCCTGGGGTTTTCTTATAAACATATAATTCCATGAAAAGACCAAACCAACCAAGTATTTGTTGTCTCCCGTTGTGGGCCAAGCAGTCAAAGCACAAAGTAACACAGGTTTAAAGTTCAGACAAAGGTTTGGTTTATTCCAACAAAAGATTCCACAAAGAAATAAGTGAAGAGAACAGAAGTAAGATTTATAGGGCCCTTAAAGGAGGTCAACGAAACATAACTCTACTGACAAATACAGCTTACAAAACAAGAAGTGAACTCAACTATTAGACCTGCCTAAAGGAGACCTGAGGGAAACCTATATACTGAGTGATCAAACCAATAAACAAATGCAGGGGGAGGACAACATAAACCATAACTGGAACTCAACACAAAGAAACCCTGATTCCCTTCCCCCAGGCTGACAGAGCTCTTGGTGCGGTCCTTGGGTTGGGCCTGGGCATAAAATCAGGCTCCACCCTCAGCCTCATCTTTTGCTTGACCAGGAAGGAGAGCTCAGCAGCCAGGTAACTCAAAGAGAAAGGAAATAACGTAACTTAGTTAAAACAGCAGTATGACCAACAATGCAAAACCAAATGTGCGCCATACTCTACGCAACATTGTCATAGTGGCAATAAACAAATTCAAAAACCAAACAGACTGTTTTCCGCAATTTGAAGCGACTGCAAATGAAAGTAACTGAACATGTGGCAGAAACCTCAAACCTGCAATTGTGTGGTTGTGGCCACGGCCATCGCATCTCCACTGAAGAAGGAGCAGCGCCCTCTGCCGATGAGAAGAAAAAGCTTACGGCACCCGGTATTCCCAGGCGGTCTCCCATCCAAGTACTAACCGGGCCCGACCCTGCTTAGCTTCCGGGATCGGACGAGATCGGGCGTGTTCAGGGTGGTATGGCCGTAAGCCGTTGGAGCTGATGCAGACAAGATATTTATAGATGCTAAAATGCCACTAACAGTTCTCAAAACCGCTGAATATGACTAACAATAATCTATGCTTTTCTCATAAACATATAATTGCATGAAAAGACCAAACCAAGTATTTGTCGCCTCCACCGAGGAAGGAGCAGCGCCCTCTGCCGATGAGAAGAAAGAGCTCACAGCACCCGGTGTTCCCGGGCGCTCTCCCATCCAAGTACTGACCGGGCCCGACCCTGCTTAGCTCCCGAGGTCGACGCAGGTCTCAAAGCTGCTTAACAGGACTGAAAACAGCCTGGGGTTTTCTTATAAACATATAATTCCATGAAAAGACCAAACCAACCAAGTATTTGTTGTCTCCCGTTGTGGGCCAAGCAGTCAAAGCACAAAGTAACACAGGTTTAAAGTTCAGACAAAGGTTTGGTTTATTCCAACAAAAGATTCCACAAAGAAATAAGTGAAGAGAACAGAAGTAAGATTTATAGGGCCCTTAAAGGAGGTCAACGAAACATAACTCTACTGACAAATACAGCTTACAAAACAAGAAGTGAACTCAACTATTAGACCTGCCTTAAGGAGACCTGAGGGAAACCTATATACTGAGTGATCAAACCAATAAACAAATGCAGGGGGAGGACAACATAAACCATAACTGAAACTCAACACAAAGAAACCCCTGATTCCTTCCCCCACAGGCTGGACAGAGTTTGGTGCGGGTCCTGGGTTGGGCCTGGGTGACAAAATCAGGCTCCACCCTCGCCCTATCTTGCTTGAC
>SEMN01001969.1:0-18819 GCA_005408345.1 Macquaria australasica | reverse complement strand
TCCCCACCCTGTCAGAAAGCAGCCCCTTTGTCAATTTGACAATTGTGAAACAAATACGTCCCCGTTTGTCAGCACGCCAAACATCAAGCGGTTTCCCGAACGTCAAAATCGCGAGGGGCCAGCGTTCATGGCTCACCCTGGAGCTGGCTGTGGATGTGATTCACCACCTCCAGAGATTTCAGGGGCGCATCAGCTTAGCCTTCCCGGCAGAGAGTGTGCGTTCCTCTGCGTAAAACTCGCCGAGCAACGGCCTATGGAGGACCGTGATTTTTATTTTATTTTAAATTTAATTCAGCAGGGGGGGGGGAGCTTCAGTGTTATGCGCAAAGGATAGAGCCAACGTTCATGGCTCACTCTGGAGCTGGCTGTGGACGTGATTCACCACCTCCAAAGATTTCAGGGGCGCATCAGCTTAGCCTTCCCGGCAGAGAGTGTGCGTTCCTCTGCGTAAAACTCGTCGAGCAACGGCCTATGGAGGACCGTGATATTTGATTTAATACGGTGCCCTGGAACTGGCTGACGGGCAGAGGGGCCCGTGCGTCACGGGCTCACCCCGATCTCCTGGAACTGGCTGACGGGCAGAGGGGCCCGTGCGTCACTAGCTATGAACGCGCTTCACAGCCTCCAGAGATGTCAGCTGCGCTTTAGCAGAGACAGCCCGGCAGGCAGTGCGTCTCCCGTGCGGAGGGCGGGTGAAGTGAGTAAGCAGGACACCGACCAAACGGTTTATAAGATTTACTACGACAACAGCGGCAAAAGCAAACGAACTTTATTCATTTTAATTCCTTTATTTGTGTATCAGTCTGTCGCCCAAGAGGCTGATGAGTACCACCGCCTTCTTGCACCGCTCCGTGGCTCTCCTTGTTGGCGTCTGGTGAGGAAACAAATGCCGTGATTTGATTGGACGGGGCGGGACTTCCAGGGCGGGACGTGGCAAATTCTGATTGGGACCTGTCAACAGTTTGATGGAAAGTGGTACCTATTTCTCTCTGATGGAGGGCTGGTGGACCAGGCTCTGAGCTGCAGGTGATCCTGTTCTCCACCTGCTGAATGTTGACTTTATGGACCGGAGCTGAAAAGAAAAAACATTTGCTTTGTGTGAAATTGCTTTAGACGTGGTGATGTGGGAGGTAACAGTTTTTAAAATGTGCATCTACTGAGCTCCATAAGCTTGAGTTTGTGTAGTTTCAGTTTGTATCACCGCTCATGCTCAGTACCACAGTTCTTCTTCTTCTCTTTATTCCAAACAAAGCAAAGGTGTAATGTGTCTTCCTCTGTTCATTCTCAGGGACGTCCAGTTTGTAGTTTAACAGCAGTGAAACAACAAAACTGATTTATACAGAAAATAATCAAGTGTTTTTGTTTGAGACATTTTTGTAGTAGTATCTGTGCTGATGGACATCAGAGAAAACATAAAAATTCAATTCAGTTTTATTTATTCAATTCAGTTTTATTGATATAGCGCCATATCATAACAAAGTTATCTCAGGGCACTTTTTCGAATAGAGCAGGTCTAGACCGACTCTTTATATTTACAGAGACCCAACAGTTCCCACCATGAGCAAGCACTATGCGACAGTGGCAAGGAAAAACTCCCTTTTACCAGGTAGAAACCTCGAGCAGAACCAGGCTCAAGGTGGGCGGTCATCTGCCTCGACCGGTTGGGTTGAAGGGGGAAGGGGGGAGCGGGAGAGAGAGAGCAGGAGGAAAGAGAACATACAGCAGCTCAATACAGCATAGATATGGTAATGGAATTGATGTTAACACCAACAGAAACAACACTAAGAGCAACATTATAATAGCAACACTAATAACAGCAACAACAGCAATAGCATCAGCGGGTGCAGAGCAGGAGCACGGGGGCAGCAGGCGGCAGCAACCACAGACCCAGACTCTACAGCTCCAGAGGCAGAAACACCTGCAGAAAGCAACAGAAGGGGAGAGAGAGAGAGAGATAGAGGAGAGAAAGCACACAACTACGGGAAGAAGTTGAATTAATAACAAGCATTGATGGGATATGAGGGTGTACAGATGGAGAGGAAGAGGAGGGGAAAGGAGCTCAGTGCATCATAGGAAGTCCCCCAGCAGTCTAGGCCTATAGCAGCATAACTAAGGGGGGGCTCAGGGGTCACCTGAGTCAGCCCTACTATAAGCTTTATCAAAGAGGAAAGTCTTCAGCCTACTCTTAAATGTGAGGAGGTTGTCCGCCTCCCGTACACAAACTGGGATCTGGTTCCACAGGAGAGGAGCTTGATAGCTGAAGGCTCTGGCTCCCATTCTACTTTTAGAGACTCTAGGAACCACAAGGAACCCTGCATTCTGGGAGCGCAGTGCTCTAGTGGGGTAATAGGGTACTATGAGCTCTTTAAGATATGATGGTGCCTGACCATTTAGGGCTTTGAAGGTGAGGAGAAGGATTTTAAATTCTATTCTGGATTTTACAGGGAGCCAGTGTAGAGAAGCTAATATTGGAGAAATATGTTCTCTTTTTCTGGTTCTTGTCAGTAAACGTGCCGCAGCATTCTGAATCAGCTGGAGAGTCTTAAGGGATTTATTGGGGCAGCCTGATAATAGAGAGTTGCAATAGTCCAGCCTAGACGTAACAAATGCATGGACTAGTTTTTCTGCATCTTTTTGAGATAGGATGTGCCTGATTTTTGCAATGTTACGTAAATGAAAAAAGGCAGTTCTTGAAGTTTGTTTTATTTGGGAGTTAAAGGACATATCCTGATCAAAGATAACTCCAAGATTCCTTACGGTTTCGCTGGAGGCCAGGGCAATGCCATCTAGAGAAACTATATCTTTAGATAATGTGTTTCGAAGGTGTTCGGGGCCAAGTACAATAACTTCGGTTTTGTCTGAGTTTAACATCAGAAAATTGCAGGTCATCCAGGTTTTTATGTCCTTAAGGCATGCTTGAAGTTTAGCTAATTGATTGGTTTCATCTGGCTTGATCGATAAATATAATTGGGTATCATCTGCATAACAATGAAAATTTATGGAGTGCTTCCTAATAATATTGCCTAAAGGAAGCATATACAAGGTAAATAGAATTGGTCCAAGCACAGAACCTTGTGGAACTCCGTGACTAACTTTGGCGTGCATAGAGGATTCATCATTAGCGTGTACAAACTGATATCGATCTGATAAATAGGATTTAAACCAGCTTAGTGCAGTACCTTTAATGCCAATAAAATGTTCTAGTCTCTGTAATAGAATGTGATGGTCAATGGTATCGAATGCAGCACTAAGATCTAGTAAGACAAGTACAGAGACAAGTCCTTTGTCTGATGCAATTAGAAGGTCATTTGTAACTTTCACCAGTGCTGTCTCTGTGCTATGATGCACTCTAAATCCTGACTGAAATCCTCAAACAGCTTGTTGTTGTGTAGAAAGTCACACAACTGATTGGCGACTGCTTTCTCAAGGACCTTAGAGAAAAGGAGGGTTAGATATAGGAATATAATTTGACAAAATCCCTGGATCCAAGAGTGGGCTTTTTAAGAAGAGGCTTAATTACAGCTACTTTAAAGGACTGTGGCATAGCCTTTAATAAGGACAGATTGATCATATCTAGTAAATAAGTGCTAACTAAGGGTAAAATTTCTTTAAGCAGCCTAGTTGGGACGGGGTCTAAGAGACACGTTGATGGCTTAGATGAGGAAATCATGGAAGTTAGTTGATTACGGTTGATGGGAGAAAAGCAGTCTAAATGTACAGGTTTTTACAGTTGTTTCTAAGGTTCCTGTGTTTGAAGATAAGTCAGTACCAACTGAGGGCAGGAGGTGCTGAATTTTGTCTCTAATAGTTAGAATTTTATCATTAAAGAAGCTCATAAAGTCATTACTACTGAGGTCTATAGGAATACATGGCTCAACAGAGCTGTGACTCTCTGTCAGCCTGGCTACAGTGCTGAACAGAAACCTGGGGTTGTTCTTATTTTCCTCTATTAATGATGAGTAGTAGGCTGCTCTGGCATTACGGAGGGCCTTCCTATAAATTTTAAGACTATCTTGCCAGGCTAAACGTGATTCTTCCAGATTGGTGGAACGCCAATTCCTTTCAAGTTTTCGCGATGTTTGTTTTAATTTGCGGGTTTGCGAGTTATACCATGGAGCTAACCTCCTCTGTTTTATTATCTTCTTTTTTAGAGGGGCGATAGAGTCGAGTGTTATTCGTAGTGAGCCTGCAGCACTATCAACAAGATGATCAATTTGGGAGGGACTAAAGTTAGCATAGGAGTCATCTGTTACATTGAGACATGGAACTGAATTAAATGCCGATGGAATCACTTCCTTAAATTTAGCTACAGCACTATCAGATAGACATCTAGTTTAGGAATGTTTGCCTAATGGCGTGTAGTCCAGTAATAGGAATTCAAAAGTTAATAGAAAATGGTCTGATAAAAAAGAATTCTGTGGAAAGACTATTAGATGTTCAATTTCAATGCCATAAACAAGAACAAGGTCGAGGGTGTGGTTAAAACAGTGAGTGGGTTTATGTACACTCTGACAGAAGCCAATCGAATCTAATAATGAGATAAACGCAGCACTAAGGCTATCATTTTCTACATCCACATGAATATTAAAATCACCTACAATAATTATTTTATCTGTTTTAAGGACTAAACCTGATAAGAACTCTGAGAATTCAGATAAAAATTCAGAGTACGGTCCAGGAGCTCGGTACACTATAACAAATAGAATTGGCTGTAGTGTTTTCCAGGTTGGGTGTGAGAGGCTAAGAACAAGGCTTTCGAACGAGCCATAATTCAATTTAAGTTTAGGTTTGACTAATAGGCCTGAGTCGAAGATGGCTGCAACTCCACCCCCTCGGCCCGTGCCTCGAGGAATGTGAGTATTAATGTGACTGGGGGGAGTGGATTCATTTAGGCTAACACATTCATCGTGACACAGCCAGGTTTCAGTGAGACAAAATAAATCAATATTATGATCTGATATTAGATCGTTTACTAGAACAGCTTTAGATGAGAGAGATCTAATGTTTAAGAGTCCACATTTAAATCTCCTATTTTGTTGTACTGTTGCATTGGTGGTTTTACTTTTTATTAGGTTTTTATGTGCAACTCCTCTTCTGTTTACTTTGGATTTAAATAATTTAAGTGGGGGGGGGGGGCAGACAACCTCTCTGTGGAGTTTAGGGTGGGTAACTGCTCTAATGGAAGCGCAGAGAAGCGTGTAGGACTGCAGCTCTGCATCCTGGTCTGGACCACAGACTGTATTAAGTCTATGGTCTGAACTCTGAGCTGTCATGGCTTTGGGCCACTAATAAATTCGGCCAGATTTCTAGATATGAGAGTGGCTCCATCCAAAGTGGGATGAATGCCATCTCTCCTAATCAGACCAGGTCTTCTCCAGAAAGTCCGCCAATTATCTACAAAGCCCACATCATTACCTTAAGACCTTCATGATGCTTCACTGTCAACATTGTGACTTTTCATCAAACGCCGTTTCCATTGACAACGCCTTTTCGCCATAAACAGGAAGTGGCTTATAACTGGACTGTACATTGTCCAAAACGCCCCAAACTTGCCATGTTTCATGACCCCCCTGCCCTGAAGGCGTCTACATGTAAATTTTTGGCCACAGTCATAGCACCACCTACTGACGGCAGGAAATAACACGTTTTATAGTCTAACATGCAGCAGCTTCCCTCTGCTCTCTTCTACCTGTCTGTCTATTGTAGCTGACATCTTGGGGACACACACATGCACACACGCACACACACACGCTGTCCTGTGTTTTCCTTCGCCGCCAAACAGGAAGTGGTTTATAACTTCACTGTACATTGTCCTAGAGGCCCCAAACTTCCCATGTTTCGTGACCCCCCCGCCCTGAAGGCGTCTACATGTAAATTTTCAGCCACAGTCATAGCGCCACCTAGTGACGGCAGGAAATAACACGTTTTATAGTGTCACATGCAGCAGCTTCTCTCTGCTCTCCTCTATGTGTCTGTCTATTGTAGCTGACATCTTGGGGACACACACATGCACACACGCACACACACACGCTGTCCTGTGTTTTCCTTCGCCGCAAAACAGGAAGCGGTTTATAACTCCACTGTACATTGTCCTACAGGCCACAAACTTCCCATGTTTCATCACCCTCCTGCCTTGAAGGTGTCTATATGTAATGCCACCTAGTGACAGCATGAAATGACACGTTTTATGGTCTGATGTGTTGTGAAGCGGCGGACGCTGCACTCCCCGACGCACGCAGGTGTGCGAGGGCCCGTTCATCGCTGCTTGCAGCTTTAATTATTATTATTATTATTACAGTTAATCTCTCAAATCTCTCTTCAACACAGTATGATCATTTTAAACATGTTAATCATTATTCCATTATTGATTACAATTATTACATTGCGGCAATACAATCACTTATCTTTTAACTGTTAGTCTCTTGTATTCAAGTGTCCTGATTTTGCTGGTTACCGGAGGCAATGTCCTGGGATCTCAATCTCACTTGACAGTACACACTAGGCTTGTGCTGATTGACGATCATATCAATGATCATACTGTATCCATGATTAAAGAGACGCTGGCTAATTGTTGATGTCCCTGCCCATTTTATGATGATTCATTTATTGTGGAATGCAGCAAAATGTATTTAATTGTATAAAAATCCTAGTCAACCTGCTGTGGTAAATAACTAGAAATGTCTTAACTATGTGTTTAGTATATTTAGAATTAGCTCTGCTCCCTGAAGTGTTTTTCCTACAAACTGCTGTCAAGATATTTTTTGTGAAGGGGATAAAACATGACCAGGATGTTAATCATTGTGAGAAAATCCAATTATTGATTTAGTTTAGTTATTATATAATTAATCAATGGAGGTGCATTATATGCAATATGATAAGCTTCACTCTCTGCTATGAGGGAAATGCTCAAATTCTGATAATAAACTACAAATGATCAACAAAAGTATGAAAATAAGCTCCAAGTTGTATTGAATTGGAATTATTTAATAAATGTAGTTTAATTTCCTTAACATGTATGTATCTGGTTAATGCAATTAAATAGTGAACATAGTGTGTTCAATTTGTATAACTGCCAAACTGCCTTTTTGTGTGCTAGTGTGGCCTGCACAACGCATCAGACAATGCCCTGCGCTTTGTCAAAGAAAACTTCCTGGCAGATGACATTGTGCGGCCATTTGGAAGAGGTCTGACCATGGTGTCTGCTGAACACAAATACAGCCATCTGACTGTCCAGAGGGTCCAGGCTGCCAACAACAAAGACTATACTGTCCTGTTCCTGCTTACAGGTAGGCCATGTTGAAGGCGGACAACTATGACATAGTATGTCCATTTTTCAGCACTGTCTTACTTGAAAAGCATAATTTCCTCCTGTTTGGCACACTTCAATTCAATTCAATTCAGTTTTATTTATATAGCGCCATATCATAACAAAGTTATCTCAGGGCACTTTTTCGAATAGAGCAAGTCTAGACCGACTCTTTATATTTACAGAGACCCAACAGTTCCCACCATGAGCAAGCACTATGCGACAGTGGCAAGGAAAAACTCCCTTTTAACAGGTAGAAACCTCGAGCAGAACCAGGCTCAAGGTGGGCGGTCATCTGCCTCGACCGGTTGGGTTGTACAATCCAACTAGCTTATGGAAAGGCCTAAGCTCTACAATACTCTCACAGCTGCATCACTGTATAGGAAAGATGCATTGCCCCTCCTCTCAGCACTTCTTCAGCAGCTTCTCCACTTCTTAAATTAGAGCCCTGTCAGGACATCTTGGGAGATAAAAGATTTTTTAAAAAACAAAACAAAAAAAACATGGGCATGCAGAAAGCTCATGTCCGGTACTGCCCAGTGTCCCAGGTTAAAAAGCCAAGCCATTATTTTCTGTAATTAAGATGACATGACCTATGGTCAGCAGGTGGACTTTGGTTTGGATTGTGCAAAGTGGGCAAGTTTTTAAGCAAGTAATCAAACTTTTAGCAGTACTCTTAAGATGATGATGTCTGGAGATTAAATGTTGTAAAAGTTTTGAACAATGTCCAAAATTCAGGACGCAGTGACAATAAATATCTTGGCGTAACATGTACTGTGCAAACACCAATGTCCTCACTTAACAAATATGTGATCACACTTCATGACAATATCACAAAACTTTTCTGTGTTGATCACAATCCAGTTTTATCTGTAAATGTGTACTTTTGGTGAATATTTAAATTTCCACTGCATTCATTTAAATAGACTTCCACTGTATTCATAATTAAGTCTGTGAAAACAAAAGACACCAGTTCAAGAGGGGCCCTGGTAGTCTAGGGCTTAAGGTGCCGAATATGAACCACAAGGTCCCTTGTGTGTCCCTTGGTCCCCTAAACATCATTCCTCATCTCTCCCTCCCCTGACTTCCTGTTGTTTCTCTACTGTTGACTTTGTAGTAAAGGCATATAATGTGCCTAAAATAGTTTCCCTTTTCCATGACTGATCACCAGCAATGATTCACGATGATTAGGTTTTGCATGTTATATGTTAAGTACTGCATTTAAGTCAATTAGAATGAATAACCTCATTGTATATAGAACTCAGTCAATGTTTAGTGTCCATTGTTGTCAATAAAACCAACAACTGTGTTGTCTTGATGGCTTAGTCGAAGACGCATAACCCTGTGACTGCAAGGTCACTGGTTCCAGTCCAGCTCAGCCACCTTAGTGTGTACATCCCCCTGTTACTCTGCTGTTCGTTGTGAACTCTGTTCACACACACAATGATCCTTGTGCTTTAACAGTTGTTTAATGTGTCAACACAATGTGCTTATTGCTTCTTGCGGCTATATTTGAAGGGTTCATTTGCAAAAACAGAACATCCGTTTTTATTTGTTTTTATAAATCATGTTTTTTTATTGTGCACTCCAGGGAATATCAATCAAACTGGTGTTGGTTTATTCATTTTAAGAATGGCATTTATCCGTTTTTTCAAATGAACTTTGTCACATTGCTATTGAATAGGGTAGTTGATGAGTTTGATGGCTTCAGGTTTGGGTTGGCTTTGGCTCAAAGTTTTTGTTAGTTGCCAGTTCTGGGCCAGTGTCATATCTCAAGTCAGAGCTGTGGGAGACCTCAGAATTCATTTCTATTATCATGTACCACATCTTCAATTGTCAGTCATCCAATCACATCATGTCCTATTAGCTTACACTGTCTGCACCCATCCTCTATGGTGGCAATGGGCTGACTGTGGAGGGGGTTGTCTTGGTGTTCATTGTATTGGACAGATGAACTCTGAGCTCTATGAGGTTGAAAGCTGTAGGGAAGTTGTGGAGATGTTATGTTTTTTTTCTGGGCTGGAGTGTTTCCCCTGATAAACTGTGATGGTGACAGCTGATCCACTGACAGACAAATCCATGTTACTATAAGACTCGCATAAGTAACATGCGAGTACTGGTAAATGTACCATCTCGACTGTGTCGCTTTGGTAGAACTGGTAGGAGCTTCATTCCCAGTATCGACTTTTAACTGCTCTCTAATCTGTTAGAATGAACTGAGCTGTAGGTTTGGGGATTTGGACTGGATGACTGGAATGGACTGAGAAACCTGCACTCCATCACACATACTGAAGTGTCGTCTGTTCACATATGTTTAGATTGTTTTGTGGTGTTTTCTTGTAAACAAACTAAAGTTAGGTTTACATTCAGTGTTGCTCACCAGAACACACTTTGAGGACCCTTGAGGTCTAACAAACATGTTGAATGTATTTCCTTCCTCGTAAAACATTTGCAGAAGAAATGTTTGAAGTCCCGCATTCTTTACATCCATGTTTGCTAGCTTGCACGCTTTTTCTTCTTCCTTACATTTGTTGGCACATTGCTACATTTCTTGACACCTTATCACAATCAACTGTCGATCAATAGAACAGCATGAAACCACAGCACAGATGATTCATGCTTCCCCTTGGTCAAATCATGCGAAAGCACAATATTTCCTACCATTCCTATGCAGATGACACACAGCTTTATCTTCTCCTGAAACCAAACAACCGTTGCAGTCTTAACAGTCTGATTGACTGCCTTGAGGACATCAAGTGCTGGATGGCTCAAAATTTCTTGCAGCTGAATGAGAGCAAGACTGAGGTTGTCCTATTTGGCCCCCCTGACAAAAACAAAGGGATTTCCAACAGCCTAGGCAACCTATCTTCCCTTGTTGAACTCCATGTCAAGAACTTTGGTGTGATATTTGATTCCCCCTTTAAGTTTGACAAGCAGGTAAATGCAGTAGTAAAAACCAGTTTCTTTCCAGCTACGTGCCATCGCCAAAATCAAGTCATTCCTCTCATTCAAAGATGTTGAGAAGGTCATCCATGCATTCATATCATCCCGTCTAGACTACTGTACTGCAACTGGTCCAGAACGCTGCTGCCCGACTCTTGACGGGTACCCGGCAAGAGTCTGGCCTCCACTGGCTTCCAGTGCGGTTCAGAATCGATTTCAAGGTTCTCTTCTTCATCTTCAAAGCACTAAATGGGCAGGACCCTGCTTACATTTCAGATCTCATAACCCCCTATTCTACCTCCAGGTCCCTCAGGTCATCTAACCTGGGACTCCTGGCTGTCCCACGGTCTATGCTGAAGAACAGAGGCAACCAAGCCTTTTCTGCTGCTGCCCCTAGACTATGAAATGGCATTCCACTGTCTGTCAGAGCTGCCCCCTCCATTGCTTTGTTTAAGTCCAGGCTCAAAACACACTTTTATTCCTTGGCTTTTGGTACGTCATGATAATGTGCTGGTACTTTTGCGCTGTGCGTATTTTTATGTTTGTGGGTTGCATGTTATTAGGGCCCGAGCACTGACCAGTGCGTAGGACCCTATTGTATTTCTAAGGATTATTATTATTATTATTTCAACAAATGAATTGCATTTTTGAGGGGCTAAACATGCTCGAAAACTCATGAAATTTTGCACATGCGTCAGAAGTGGTGAAAATTTACATATTTTATGGTTGTTGCGCATGGGTGTGGCAAAATGACTCAGTAGCGCCACCTACAGACGTTTAAAAACTACACGTTTCACCTACATGCACCAAATTTGGTATGCATGTGTATCATGTCCAGACTTACAAAAAAGCCTGTGGGGACCCCCCCCCCCCAAATCCAACAGGAAGTCAGTTATTTTTAATAAACTTCATTTTTGGCCATTTCCTGCCCTCGTACTTTTGCAAACTCGTCCTACAGATTTTATCAGATCGCCTTCAAACTTGAACCATGCCTTCTTAACAAGATGGCCATCAAATGGTACTTGTGGATTTTGTTTTCGTTACACGGTGTGCCCGTGAGGTGGCATGGAAGTTAGGTGTTTCGCCGCCAAACAGGAAATACTTTATAACTGGACTGTACATTGTCTAAGACGCCCCAAACTTGCCATGTTTAATAACCCCCCCGCCCTGAAGGTGTCTATATGCTAATTTTCAGCCACAGTCATAGCGCCACCTAGTGACAGCAGGAAATGACACGTTTTATAGTCTCACATGCAGCAGCTTCTTTCTGCTCTCGTCTGTGTGTTGTAGTTGACATCTTGGGGACACACACACTCACACTGTCCTGTGTTTTCCTTCGCCGCCAAACAGGAAGTGGTTTATAACTGGACTTTACATTGTCCAAGAGGCCACAAACTTCCCATGTTTCATGACCCCCCCGCCCTGAATGTGCCCATATGTAAATTTTCGGCCACGGTCATAGCGCCACCTAGTGACAGCAGGAAATGACGCGTTTTATAGTCTGACGTGTCGTGAAGCGGCAGATGCTGCACTCCCCAATGTGCGCAGGTGTGCGAGGGCCCGTTCATCGCTGCTTGCAGCTTTTAATTTGTATTTGTATTTTATAGTGTGTTTTTCCATGCAAATTACTTGTACAGCACTTTGGTCAACGTGTGTTGTTTTTAAATGTGCTTTATAAATAAATTTGACTTGAGATGTATATCACATGGCCTGTATGCTCGCGTCATGCTGAATACAACCAAAAACATTCCTCCATAGCACTACCAGTGGTCACTCCACAGGGCACCTTGAAATCTTGATGAAGCTTTATCTGAGAACTCTGACTGATACCTCAGACAACAAGTTACCATAAAAACACTTCAGCACAAACTGATGTTTCTGTCAACTCCATGTGGGTTGTACAGCATTAAGTCTGTCCACTGTATAAACATTAACTGTAATTTCTCACTAACTTTGTTTCAGAATCTGGTTACCTACACAAAGCAGTGCTGCTGCAGAGTGGGGCCCACATCATAGAGGAGATCCAGGTGTTTGAGCAGCCTCAGCCTATCAAGAGCCTGAAGCTCTCTATACCCAAGGTACACACTGAGAGGGACATTTCCTTTATGATTTAGTTCAAGTCAGATATTTAATCTAGATACCTTCAAGATACCAATTCAAAGCTTGGTGTCTGGTCATCCTCAACCTCATGCACCATCTTGAAAACAGCAACAGTGACAATACAGATTTCATTAATGATGTTATTAATAATTAACAGCATTTTTCAAGTCTCCTCTATCCTTCAAAGTGTGTCTATGTTGATGCCGGTCTATCAGCTTTGTAGGTCCATCCATCCATTTCCTAAACAGTTTCCTATTCACTATGGTGGTGTGTTGGAGCCTTGAAAAGTACAGTCAAGAGGATACCAAGTAAGCACTGAAGTTAAGTGCAAAAAAGTCACAGATAAAGGGAGACAGTTTGACAAGTAAGGATTTTATACTGATGAAGAGTTGGCATTCCTGAACAGCACTGGAGGATGTTGGAGTGGGATGTACAGAAGTTATTGCAGTTTTCTAAACATGAGTATCTTTGAAAGTGTATATAGTATAGTGTAGTATAATATAAATATATAATATTCATATATTATATAGTAATATATAAGTATAGTATTATATAATATCCAGTAGATACTATATGTATTTGTGTGCAGC
The DNA here is from genome assembly GCA_005408345.1 of Macquaria australasica. Classification (NCBI taxonomy): domain Eukaryota; kingdom Metazoa; phylum Chordata; class Actinopteri; order Centrarchiformes; family Percichthyidae; genus Macquaria; species Macquaria australasica. The sequence continues at coordinate 5,880 of SEMN01001969.1, read as the reverse complement.
ATAGCAAATCAAGTCTAACACACAATGGAGAGGGAGAGTGGTGTGAGTGTCTCAAGTGTCCCCGACGCTCTGTGGGAATTGGGTGTGTGTGTGTGAATTGGAGGGAGCACATGATTAGTTTAAGTGTTCATGAGTCTGACTCACTCAACAATAATGTGTGTGATTCGTCCCTGTAAGAATCCCAACATTTCCATGTAGGAAAGTTTCACCTGGTAATGTACTGATTATCCAGCAAGGAAGAATGAAGAAAAATATCTGGTTGTCCGTGTTTCTCTTTTTACCCCTTCATGCAATGAGTCTAACAGTTGATTTCTCCAATGCAGTGCACAACATCATTCAAAAACTAAACATGGGTATATACTGACACTGATTGGTCCAAGTCATGTAGTTACTTGGTACATGTAGTTAGTTGTAGCTGAGTAAGTTTCTTGATGCTATGGAATTAATGTCTCTCTGGAAACACTCAGGGCTGCTTTTACTTGTTATTCCCTGATGATAGTGACATTTATGGAAAACTAAGAGACTCCTCCAAGTGAATGACCTCACTGGTTTTTATTTTATACCATTACGCAAGACATCAAAGTTTGTAACATATGTCATGTGACACTGGTGTTCAGGATTAGTCTTCACAAGAGGTTCATGTAAAATAATGTAAGAGTACTGGTATAATTGTTTGAACAGTTTTGGTCTCACTCTGCCCCATTGCAGGGTATGGTATATGTTGGCATATCAGAGGGTGTGGTGAGGGTTCCAACAGCCAACTGCTCTTTCTACTGGACTTGTCCACAGTGTGTTCTGGCCCGAGACCCCTTCTGTGGTTGGGACCCTTTCAGCAGGGCCTGTGTGGAGGCCTCCAACACCCAGACCAGTCTGTGAGTACCACAAGATTTCACCATTATTATGTTGAAAATGTCTCATATTGTGTAGAAACAATTCAGTTGCCTAGTCATTTTAGGGAAAACCTTGTTGATTGAATGGAAATTACACATTGTCTAAATTAGTGGTTCTCAACGGGGGCAGTACCGCCCCCCAGGGGGTGTTCAGAGAATGTGGGGGGGCGCTGGAAGCAAATTTTTTGAAAGGGGGGCGATGAGGTGTTCTTGGGGGGCGTTTGAGTTTACACCAAAGATTCACGGCAAGAGGAGTTGAAACTTGCAACTACTTAAAAATAAATATGGTCTGCAGCACTCTAAAACATTCCAGTTTACACCAATGCGAATAGACGACACGGTTTAAAATTTCCATACCACGACTCTTTACTTCAGCGTTTCTGTCAGGTTTCTGTAGCGCAGCTTCATGCTGCCTTCACGGGAACGGGACGTCAGAATCATCTATAAAATTTCACCAACATGCCGTTTACTGTGTCAACTCCAGGTCATCTCAGGAAAATGGACGCTCTCTTCCTTGGTATTCCCCATGGAGGAAATGAAGCGTTTCTTCCTCTTGAAAGCATTAATTTCTACACCGTGAACGCCGTGTTATCGCCATGGTTACAAATTTGCAAGAGGGATATTCCGCTGTCGGACTTCCCATGAAAGCAACTTGGTGTCTAGCATCCACACACACACGATTCAATTCACGTGACTTTATTGGCATGACTCATACAAGACAACGTTGCCAAAGCATATTAACACAAACTATACAATCATCAAAAACAAACAGTTTTTTAAACCATATTAAAACCAGACACCTGCCACCTGACAAGCTGAGTCACAGCAACGCCATCAGCCAGCTTGATTCCAGCTGAGATGGCGGAGTTTACCGCTGCAACTTTTCTCTGCAGCTAAAACAGTTTCATCTAGTCGTGAACTTTAAGTCTTCATTAAACATCTTTAATAAGTCTATGAATAAAAGGAAATGTGAAATCCCAAAACATGGGACATTTACCTGGTTTAATTTGCCTGGAATAGCACGAAATAATGTCAGACCAAACTCCATTCAAAATTCTGCTGAATTAATTCTGCCCTATTTAATGCCCTTTTCTGGTTCTTGTCAGTAAACGTGCCGCAGCATTCTGAATCAGCTGGAGAGTCTTAAGGGACTTATTGGGGCAGCATGATAATAGAGAGTTGCAATAATCCAGCCTAGATGTAACAAATGCATGGACTAGTTTTTTTGCATCTTTTTGAGACAGGATGTGCCTGATTTTTGCAATGTTACGTAAATGAAAAAAGGCAGTTCTTGAAGTTTGTTTTATGTGGGAGTTAAAGGACATATCCTGATCAAAGATAACTCCAAGATTCCTTACGGTGTCGCTGGAGGCCAGGGCAATGCCATCTAGAGAAACTATATCTTTAGATAATGTGTTTCGAAGGTGTTCGGGGCGGGCCAAGTACAATAACTTCGGTTTTGTCTGAGTTTAACATCAGAAAATTCCAGGTTTTTATGTCCTCAAGGCATGCTTGAAGTTTAGCTAATTGATTGGTTTCATCTGGCTTGATCGATAAATATAATTGGGTATCATCTGCATAACAATGAAAATTTATGGAGTGCTTCCTAATAATATTGCCTAAAGGAAGCATATTTAAGGTGAATAGAATTGGTCCAAGCACAGAACCTTGTGGAACTCCGTGACTAACTTTGGCGTGCATAGAGGATTCATCGTTAACATGTACAAACTGATATCGATCTGATAAATAGGATTAAAACCAGCTTAGTGTGGTGCCTTTAATGCCAATTAAATGTTCTAGTCTCTGCAATAGAATGTGATGGTCAATGGTATCGAATGCAGCACTAAGATCTAGTAAGACAAGTACAGAGACAAGTCCTTTGTCGGATGCAATTAGAAGGTCATTTGTAACTTTCACCAGTGCTGTCTCTGTGCTATGATGCACTCTAAATCCTGACCAAAAATCCTCAAACAGCTTGTTGTTGTGTAGAAAGTCACGCAACTGATTGGCGACTGCTTTCTCAAGGATCTTGGAGAGAAAAGGAGGGTTAGACATGGGTCTATAGTTCACTAAAACCCCTGGGTCAAGAGTGGGCTTGTTTAATTACAGCTACTTTAAAGGACTGTGGCACATAGCCTTTTAATAAGGACAGATTGATCATATCTAGTAAATAAATGCTAACTAAGGGTAAAATTTCTTTAAGCAGCCTAGTTGGGACAGGGTCTAAGAGACACGTTGATGGCTTAGATGAGGAAATCACGGAAGTTAGTTGACTAAGGTTGATGGGAGAAAAGCAGTCTAAATGTACATCAGGTTTTACAGTTGTTTCTAAGGTTCCTGTGTTTGAAGATAAGTCAGTACCAACTGAGGGCAGGAGGTGCTGAATTTTGTCTCTAATAGTTAGAATTTTATCATTAAAGAAGCTCAAAGTCATTACTACTGAGGTCTATAGGAATACATGGCTCAACAGAGCTGTAACTATCTGTCAGCCTGGCTACAGTGCTGAACAGAACCCTGGGGTTGTTCTTATTTTCCTCTATTAATGATGAGTAGTAGGCTGCTCTGGCATTACGGAGGGCCTTCCTATTAATTTTAAGACTATCTTGCCAGGCTAAACGTGATTCTTCCAGACTATTTATTAGTAGACTAATTAGCAGTAAAATAACCAGTTAAAAATTGAATAGTCAAAAAATCTGCACTGAGAACAATTTGGTGGTTATACTCATTGCAGGTGTCTGAGGCTCTTACCGATTACTGCCTTCTCATTTACACCGACCACCTGAGGATGGTTAAGGCCGACATGGATGGGTGGTGCAGCCCTTTCAGGCGGATCTGACCAAATGCGATCCCGCTATCCAGGTGCATCTTGTTGACATCCAGTGCGACAACGAGGCCTTGGCTACTTTCCGCACCTCTGGCTGGGGCAGCATGTGGGTCAAATATGCCCAGCATTACCCGCCTCTCTGGGAGAAGACTAGGCTACTGCTTCTTGCTTTCCCAACAACATATAGTTGAGCAGGGATTTAGTCAGGTCCTCCACATGCAGTCCAAATACCACAATCGTTTCTCTGCAACCTGCAGTGCTGATTTCCTTTGAAAGTTAAGATAAATCCTTGTGTTTTTTCCCAGTAGCCTCAGACTTTTTCCTTGGTAGGCTGCTCTTGTTTTCCATTGGAACAATTAATAAGAATGCTCTTGTTTGGCATTTCTGATTGGCTGTTATCTAGCCTAATTAAAGTTTGAATGTCAAATTTCTAACCGTTGCATTTGTTTAAAACTCATGAATATAATTTCTATTCATATGACTTTTTTGGTCCCTGGAAAGCTAATGATAATGATATTCCAACTTTCCAGTTAAAATCAAACCTGTAATTTGGCATTCAGCGACATGTTTTTTTTAATGATACAACACAGAAAAAAACATTAATATTCAGGATGGACAATTCCCCCTACATTTTATTTGATGGGGTGTGGTTAGGGACCTGGATAATGGTTAGGGGGGTGCCGGCCCAAAAAAGGTTGAGAACCACTGGTCTAAATTATTGGGTCCTCAGAAACTTGTGGGCACTGCAAAAATGTTAAGTGGCTGTTTTCCCTTTGAAAACACGTTTTCATTTTTGCCAAACTTGCTTTAAACTCTTAAATCTGTAATCACCAAGAATCTAAAGCAAGTCCAGTTGCCTCTAGATATTCCATGACCTGGATGACTGAGAATCCTCAGACATTCATTTTTGACTGTCACCATCACAGGTTGTCAGTTGTCATTTTTGATTGGTTGCCAAGCCTCAAGAGGGCAGGTCTCGTCTAATATGAGTCTGTCAGAGGGCAGGCACCAAGGGATGAGAGTAGAGGAAGGAGAGTTGCTTGCTACTGATAGCCAGTAAATCTTTTAGTAAAGACTGTGATGAATAATGAACCCTCATCCCTGAAGTTTTTTGGTTTCGTTTCTGTCTGTGTTATTTGTTAACGTAAATGAAGTGAAACCAACACCGAGTTCAGTGCATGGTTGGCAACATGAAAGAGGAGCAAGCCGGCCCAACCACCAAGTTGAGTGAGGCGATGACAATGCTGCAAGAAGCGAGTGGAGCGACTGTGGAAAGCTAGCCGAGCTTATGTGTATATGTGTATACACCGATCAGCCATAACATTATGACCACCTGCCTAATATTGTGTAGGTCCCCCTTTTGCAAAACAGCCCTGACCCGTCAAGGCATGGTGGTCATAATGTTATGGCTGAGCGGTGTAGGTATTTTGAGGTTTATGCCAGTGGTGACAAGATATTCAGACCACAATCCGTTAGCTTTCCTGGCCAAGTTCCAGCGTGCCAAAGCCCTAGTGTTCAAATGGAGCCTGGTCTTGCAGCTATATAACATTAAGGTCAAGCACGTTTCAGGCAAGAATAATGTGGTAGCCAATTCCCTATTCAGCAGCTGAGAGATTTCCAGGTTCAGGTCGATATAGGTAAGACTGTGGTAAAAGTTGCTCAAATACCCTAATTAGGAAGATTTCTTTGCTAAATTGTCTTGCCTTCATGAAAGTAGTTTATTTTAGATGTGTGTTTCTAAAAGTAAAAAAACAAGTTGTGATGAGTCTGTCCAGTCATGTCAGTCATAATTTTTAATGTTTGTTTATAGGGGGAGGGAATTTCACAGTCACAGGTGGTAATTTGTCATGTTCGATTGATTGCAAGGTTCAAGAAGGCAGTTCTTGTCTAATATGAGCCTATCAGAGGACAGACCCCAAGGGATGAGAGTAGAGGAAGGAGAGAGGAGAGTAGTGTGCTCCTGAGAGCTTAACTGTTTTTGTTAAGACCATGATGGACAATGAATGATAACCCTCATCCCTGAAGTATTTTAGTTTAGTTTCTGTTAACCCAAATTAACTGAAACCAACCAAGCTCAGTGCACAGTTGGCAACAAAAGAAGAGGACAGGGCTGACTCAACCACCCAGCTGAGTGGGTGCCGCTGTGGGGAATGAGTGAAGTGGATA
>SEMN01000197.1:840000-901599 GCA_005408345.1 Macquaria australasica | reverse complement strand
AAACTTCTGATTGGCTGGCAGGTCTTTCATATATGATGATGCCTTAGCCTGATCCAAATCCAACAAGTCCTCACACCTAAACAACAGAACATGTCACCTGTCGACATGTCTTCCAAAAATGATTCATATGACGGTTTTCTGATCTGCCTCCTGTATGGTTACGTTTAGGCACAAAACGATGGCGGTCATTGTTAAAGGAGTCAGTGTTGACTTCTGGTAGGAGACAGGATGTGAACAGCGGTCTCTGGTGTCAGAGTCAGATACTCTGGGTGCTTTCTCCTTCTGCCAGTTATGCTTCCTCGCTCCTCGTCCTCTGGCACGTGACCGAGGAAATCAATCGAGGTCCTCCATCATCGAGGATGTTCCAATGTGTCTCAGAGGAGACGAGGAGTTAGGAGGCTCCTGGAGTGAGGAACCACAGGTGCAACCTATGAGGACGTTTTTTACTTGATGGCAACGCCCCTTCAGTAGAAATCTGTTTCTTATTGGTTAGCAGATCTGATGTGACAGTAAAAGAACGTCCAGGCTGCTGTGTACAACAGCTTTACTGTAATATTATTATATTGTATGATTGTAATACTGTAGATTAGGCAAGCAAGCATTGTTGCAGGTTTGTCTACTTTTTCTTCATGTGCTAAAATGCTTCTCTTCTTCTTTTCTTATATTCTGTCCCAAGTTCATCCTGGCTAATACAGGAAAAACATACATCCGCACGGACACTCATAATTATCTTTATTAACCCAATAATATCAGCCTGAGCATGAAAAGGACGTCAGACTTACTGTATCTGTGATCTTTCACAAACTAGTTAGGCTACAGATTTTATTTAAAAGATTTTGTTGCTCCGTCATGTCCGTTCTGTTCCTTCAGTAATAAATATATCTGAACTATTTATAAATTATGAATTATATTTTGTTAAAAAGCTCTAACTGTCGCTCCAGATGTGTAGAGATGTTGAGGAAGGATCACATCTTCTCTCTCTCCTCGACTGTAAACGTCTCCGGCTCTCAGATTGTTTTATCGTCTCATTTAGACGGCAGCACCAGCCGCCTCTCGTACTCCTCCACCCTCAGCAGCTTGTTTTTCGGGTTGCAGTGGCTTCCTACATGTCTCACTGCCCGGCCAGCTGTGGTGAATCTGAGCGTCACTAACAGAGGCTCCTCAGCTCCTGATTGGTGGACGGGAGCCCTACAGGCGCCTGCTTGCGTAACAAGAATAATTGTGACCCCCGCCCCCCCCCCCCCCCCATCTCCTCAGACTGTTATTTTGGATTTGGTTCAGGACACGCTCAAGGAGGAGAAACCCTCCGCTGTGAGTCACAGCAGCCACGAGGCTGAGATGTTGACCTTTGAACTTACTGCTCAGAAGAGGTTTAACCCTGTGTGTGTATAAACCATAGACTTTATATAAAGATGGACGGCATGACAGCTCCCCAAAAGTAAAGTGAAGCCAAAAACAATAGGATCGCCCCCTGGTGGCTGGCTGCAGTACAGGTCATAAACCCCGCTTCCTCCATGTTAGCGGATGGAACTTGGGAACTTGAGTTGTTTTGGGGCACTGTTGTTCCTCCTGGGAGGACTGTCTCCTTTATAAAGGCAGGACACATATCTGGGATGTCTGTCCTTGTGACCAGATACAGTATGTGAAAGTAGAAAAAAAGCGTTTGCGGCACTACGTCACACACGGGTGTAGCTCAGTATTCTCAGTACAGACATCATGGCAGAGGCAGAGAGACCGAAGAGGACGCCGACGGAGGAAGCTAAGAAGAGAAAAACAGAGTGAGACCGAGCAAGAGGCCGGACAAGAGGAAATCCTGGACTGGCTTTTAGTCGTTGGCGAGAGCTTCTTGAAATAAAAGGCTGCAGGACAGACGGCGAGCCGGCCTTCTTACTGTTGGACTAGTGAGTCATATTAGCTGGCTCGCTGTGTCTCCTGTTGTTGCACTTGCTTGATGTTTGGCTGTTAGCAAAGTTGTCGACTTGCTAGTTCTTGATTATAAGCCAAGTCAGCCCACTAAATCCAAATCCTTCAGCTTGTCAACAAATGCACGTGTACAGCTGTCCATGAGGGTGAAGTCGGACAAAATACCAATTCTTGCATAATGTTGCTTTAAGTGAAGATGCCCAGCAAACTCTCAACTCATCAGATTGTCCATTTCACATCCAACACACGGTCAATAATGGAGAACAGATCTACATCCTGTACTACATGACATCATTAGTTATCTTTCTAGAGGACACATGCATCACCTCTCACACTCCAGTCCAGTTTTAATGTAAAAGTTAGACATCTGACCTACAAACCATCAGAACCGGCTTCCCCCTCTTCCATGTCTCCTCGTCTCTCATCCTCTTCCTCGTCTTATTTTCAGAGGAGAATCTCAATGAACTGGACTCTTCCTCCTCCTCCTCCTGTGGGAGTTGAACATGCTTTGTTTCTTGTCCTTTTGAATCTCAAAGCTACTGCGGCTCATTCATCACCACCAACCGATCCGACCGTCTTCCCCTGCTTCATGGATCCGCTCTGTGTTTACAGTCAGTGGAGAGGTTCCTACAGTGGGATCTGTCAGTCACTTGAGTGTCTGTGCTGCAGGATAAAGAGATGATGGAGCAACGCAGCTTCGTCACTGTTTGATTTGTTAAAGGACAGCTCCAAGGTATTTCTGATCCACAATCTGTTCTCCATCATTCTCATGGCTTTCCAGCTTTTTAGCCATGCTAGCGGGAAGGCAGTGTCTGTTGGTCGGTCCACCACATTGTTCCAGAGTGAATGTTTTCAGACGCTTTGAGTCACTCTGTATATTTGAATATGACTCAGAATTTGACCTGACGAATCTGCTGGAGATGTTCCTGAAAACCCCCTTAAGTGCAGAACTCAATAAGGAAAATAGAAACATTAGAAAGAAAGCATTAGTCTGAGCCAAATGTACCAAAGACTATCAAATTGGTTGGTGTAAATGCAGTCTGTAAGCTCTGAGTATTTCTCCTGCAGCAGTTTGGGGGTGAGGTGCCTTGCTCAGAGGCTCCTAGTCTGTTTTTTCAGGTCAGCCTGAGGCGCCGCTCTCGTCCCGCCCTTCCTCTCTGAGATGTTGTGAAATGCGCCGGTGATGTGCGGCGCGTTGAGTCACAGTGTGAAGCGACGCTGACGGGCGCAGACGGTAACCTGACATTTATTTGGCTGCAGATGGAAATCGTTTTGTGCATGAATGAGTCGGTCGGAGGAGGAGCTGTCGTTTCCGGGAGAGGCTCGCTCATAAATGGAGGAGCCATATTCTTCTTCTTCTTCTTCTGTACACACTTCACACCCCCACACTCGTTGCTGCTGTCATCTCCGAGTGTGTCAGCAGCTCGAACTGCTGTGAGAGAGGCTTTATATTCTGCGTTCGTGTCGGGACAAGACCCAGATTATTTGGGATTTTTTTAATTAACTTATTAATTGTTATGTCAATAAAATGTCAGAAAATATTGATACATGTTGATCCCAGTTTCCTAAAGTCTAAGGTGACGTCTGCAGATGTCTTGTTTTGTCTGACCAACAGTCAAAGACATTCAGTTTACAATAATATACAAGAGAAAAGCCGCAAATCCTCACCTTGGAGAAACTGCAACCAGACCGTGACTGGTGTTTTTAATTGATAAATTACTTAATTTAAACTTAATTAATCAACTATCATTAATTCTATGTAAACTAATCATTTGATTTCCCAGCACATCATGTAATGTCCTAAGTAAAACCTTAATTTCAATATTTGATTTAAGGTAAAAGTTTACAATAGAATATTTCCATTTTATGCTACTTTATACCTCTACTACAATTGAATTCAGAGGGAAATATTGTAGTATCTTTATTCACTACCTTTATTTAACAGCTACAGTTACTCGTTACTATTCAGATCATAGTTTTACATACAAAAACATCTGATCAGCTTATAAAATGTTATAGATTAAAGTAGCCAGTAGTATATAAATTGGTTAAAACTAGCTCCACCTCAACCAACTACAACATTAAAGTACTACTTACATATTAATACATAAATAATAATGATCAAATCATATAATAATATAACATTGATAGGGGTTGTTCTGCAGTACTTTTACTTTTGATACTTTCAGTATTTTTTTTTGCTAATACTTCTGTACTTGTAAGTACTTGTAACAGAATATTTTATTGATATTGCTCATGTGTTTCCTGATGGTGGCGCTAGAGGAAAGGTCAGGATACATTTCAAAAACTTTGGTGAACCCCTGACTTTTCCTCTAGCGCCACCATCAGGTCAAAGTCATTTCAACACTTTGGTTTACGATCAAATACCTGCAAAACTAACTCGTGATGGTGCCTGATATTAGCAACCTGCACACAGCGATTATAATTTGGCAAATTAAACACAGAGGTTTGGTGTGAGGCGGCAAAATAAAGACAAATTCATCTTTCCATTTTTCACTGAATTGCCTGTTTTCATTGTCAGCCTTTCGACGTTTGCTGTCCTCACTCATTTTGCCAAGATGCACAGGCACCTGGGAGAAGTTTGCCCTCAGGAATGTCTGCCAGGCAGACGGCCCTGAAGGCAAACTTCTCCCAGGTCAGGTGTACATGAACTTTTCACAGAAATCAAGTGTCACCATTTGCACTGCACAGATCGCTGATAGGCTAATATGCAACTTTAACAGCCAAGGGGCATTACTGAACATTTAGTATTTGGTATAAACAAAAAAATCCCACTGTCAATCAATATATTTTCCGTGTGATTTAGAAAATGGTCGACGGACCACCTGGCCCCCTTTCGCAGGCCAGATTTGGCCCACAGGCTGTAAGTTGAGCATCTTGTTGTGATGACAGACATGTTGACTTTCTACAGCAGTTTGATTATTTCTGATGTCGACTGGTTGCTGGTCTCAGGCTCAGGTCCCTGCTGGTTCAGACTCCCTCCTGTTGTTTGTGGCTTTAGGAAACCCTGCAGGCTGAAAACGGTAACAGTAAAGACAGCAGTCTGACAGCAGCAGATTCACATTTTAAAGCCAAAGTGAACCGCAGCAGGTTTGAATCACTCTACAGGACGTCAGGATTCATGTGTCTTCACCAAACAAGACTCGTCTGCTGGTTAAATCCCAAACCTGGACTGGAGCTGCCCCCCGCTCCCCCTCCCACTGTCTGGTTTTTGACAGGAGCTCTTGTGGTTTGTTAAACAGACCTTTCTGTGTCTGATTCTTTTTATTTAAAAGGCTTCAGGGAAAGAAAAGACAAAATAATTCAACAACAGAGACAAAACCTTTTAACAGCATTTTCCTGAAGAGCCAAACAAATCACCGCTCGCCCTGCCGCGCCTCTGGCTTTCAGCTAAATGGTTTTCTTCCCGTGTGCGGAGGAGGCTATTACCTGGACGACCCCTTCAGTGACGGTTTAATAACTGTGTTCCCCCACCTTTTTTCTCCAGACTGTTTCTCACACATCGAACTCCTATTATTCTGTTTATTTTTCTGTCTGTTTCCTTAAATTACTTCATCAATGTACAATTAACACTGGGAAAATACAGTAGATATTCCTGATTTTTCTTTGTTTTCAAATGCATCTAACTTTTATTACAGACTCAAGTTATTCTGGACTTCTCTGGATTATCTCTGACTGTCTGATTATCAGGGTACAATATTGTTGGATTGGATTTTTCAAGTTTATTCTGCACTTTTTCTTTCCATCCCAGACTTTTAAATGTGATTGTGGATGTTTCAGGATTATGTTACTTTCCAGGGACAGATGTGGCGGACGTGTCAGAGCTCTCTAAGGCAGTCCTGCTGCTACATGTGTGTGCTGGACTGAGCTGTTACAAACGTGACTCCTGATATTTCCCGCTGCAGGCTGCAGGTGGTCGCAGGACGCCGGGTCAAAATGAAAACGTGTTGCCTCATTTCTCTCCGTGCCTCGGGAGGATGATGTCACAGCATGTCGTCGCTAACGTTGTTCTTCCAGATTATCGTCAACCGGCTCCTCGGATCGTCCCTTCACGTCTCTCCGCAGCAGGCGAGCGTCGCCGTGACATTTTGGGGTTAAGCTGTGGGAGGGCGGCGCTGCCCGCTCGCCGCAGGACGTGATGCTCGCTGACAGGCGTCTGCCGACACTGGGCCGTCGTTCAGCCGTCACGTCGAGTTCAGCAGAAGTCCGCTCCTCGTAAAGTGGACCGCCTGGTGGACGGAGACACAACCGCTGCCTGTTGCTTTGGTCGAGTTAGAGATTACAGGTTTTCGATGTCTTTCGACTGAGTCTGCAAATATATTTTACTCAACCCTTTAATCTGTAGAGCGGTAATTACACAGCTTTTCACGGTCATCAGAATCAGAATCAGAATCAGAATGCTTTATTGATCCCCTCAGGGAAATTAGGCAATTTGAGACATTTCAGACTATTAAGACTTATTCTGGATATTCATTTTTATCCCGGACTTTTAAATTTGATTCAGGATGTTTTGGGATTACCTCTTAATTCTCATCTGACTTTCCAGATTTATTTTGGATTATTCTGGGTTTTCACTTCTTTTCAAGGTTATTCTGGACTTTCCAGACTTAGTATTTCAATTAAGTGAATTTCAGTATTATTCTTGACTTTTTAGGCTTATTCTGGACTTCATAGTTTCATCCCAGACTCTTTTTAGGTCTTTGGCTTTCCACAGTTATTGCTATTTTCATTGTTATTACTATCGTCATTGTTATTCCAGACTTTTCAGGATTAGCCTGATTTGATTTTTTTCTTGACTTTGCAGAGTTATTCCACACATTTCAAGGTTATTCTGCAAAATTGAGAATTATTCTCAACATGTCTGGGTTGTTCTTTTTTTCCAGAATTTGTTAGGATCATTTTCAGACTTTTACTTAATAAATGGAAATAAATGAATAATATCCAAGTAACAGACATGCAGCGACTAGTTACAAGCAAAATTAACCACAAATATGATCTTTAGGATTCACCAAACTGCAACATGTGGCTGTTGTGGTTTTAAGAGTGACCAAAGCAATGTTCCGCTTCTTATATAAAGAGGGAAATATTTAGTAGTTAATCATCAGTTTTTTCTAATTTGATCTTAGGAGAACACGTCTTTGAGCGATGACCTGAGTTCACTTTGAAGTCGACGTTAAAATCTCGTTTTTAGACGCGTCTCAGTGATGAGGATTCACTGCTGATCGCAGGTCAGATCTGTTCTCTGTCCCATCATCCTCTGCTGCTCTCCCTCAGCAGCTGATGCTCATTGGTCCTGACAGCTCCCCGCTGCTGATTGGTCTACTAACCCTGACTCCCCTCCTCCCCCCTCCTCTGGGCGATCCTCCCGCCTGACTGCAGATCAGCTGAAAACCTGCTGCCTGTCATCACACTGTCACTGTCACACACTCAGAGACACTGAACGTACCAACAGTTCACTTTCACATTCACTCAACTTATTTTCAGAATCACATTAGAACAATAAAATGAGAACACAAGTCTCTGTCCAGTTCAGCAGTGGATCCTCATTTATCTCAGAATATGGACGGGAAGCATCAGGAAACACAGTTAGACTTTACCCCTGCTGTCGTTTTACAGTTTAAATCCTCCTCCGTGGATTAAGGGAATAGTTAACATTGTGGGAAATACTCTCATTGTCTTGTCTTTCTGAGAGTGAGATGAGAAGATCGATATCCATCTCATGTCTGTGTGTTTTAGTACGAAGCTGGAGTCAGGACGTGGTTAGCTTAGCTTAGCATAAAGACTGGAAACGGGGGGAAACGGCTAGCCTGGCTCTGTCCAAAGTTCAAAAATACACCTACCAACACCTCTGAGGCTCATTAATTAACACGTTGTATTCCGATGTCACAGCCACTGCTGCAGCTCCTACTGCTGACCATGTTGATAAGCTGCCAAATCAGCAGCCAAACCACAATAATGAACTTCCTGTTGTTTTCAGAACACCTGCATGCACCTGTCCCTTTCACCTCACTCAGTGTCTTTGCCTCACGTCTCTCGCAGTTTGAAAACATCTGTTTTTAACCCACGTTAGGTTAGTTTCACCGGTGAGTTAACTGCTAACAGAGCCTGGTGCATCACTGCTGTTGCTATGGTTACCTGCTGTTGGCTAAACTGTGCCTAATTGAATTACGTTTGAAGTGAACACATGTATAAATTTAACAAACACCAAACAGCCAGTCAGACAGCAGGATTTTCTGTGACTGTAGTGTAACTTGAGATAATCACGATGACAAAATCGTTTGCTTGGTATTAAGAGTTTTAACAAATAAATATGAGCATCACAAAAATGTGATTTAACTCAAAATGAAAAGATATTAACACTAAACTTTTGTAGGGTGTTAGTTTAATAAAAGTCTGACTGTTTTGGCAGATTTTCGCTTGTATCTGAAAGTTAAAACTTGTTTCTTAAACCAAAAACAGAAAGTTTTATTTACCTGAAGCTCTGATCAGCCACCTGAAGGGCACTTTACCTGTACATGATGTCACTTCCTGCTTCAGCTCCTGCCTTCTAACATGAGTCACACCAACAGCCTGCAGAGATCAGCCAGCTTTTCGTGGCCTTTTCCTTCAAACTGACCTCTGACCTGCGCTCCGCCGCCGCTCATTTAAAACACATCATTAGGAGAAGAAGTCGAGACGAGAACGAGCCGGCCGGTTTCCTTCAGCGCGCTAAATGACGAGCCAAATATAAAGAGCGGAGTGGTGGCATTTCAATGGCATTTCAGTTTGTTCTCCCTGATAAAAAAACCCCCAACTTTTATACCCTCAGCGAAACCTGCAGACTGACTCAGATCGAGTTTATTCATCAGAGACATTAATGTCTTCATTCCTGCGTTGAATGAGTTTGTCAGATGCACAAACTGCAGAAAAGAGTTCCAGTCCACACGTGGAACAGGACGTGACAGACAATGTATGTATTTAGACAGTTATAAGAGACGACACAAGTCATTTTCTTTTATTTAAACTGCCTGTTGGGGTCATTTAGAGAGCCGCTGAAGGAGGTTTAAATTTATTTCATGAGGCATTTCTACATTTTTTGCTTTTGGTGTCTCTGTAGAGACAATGAGATGCAATAAAACACCAAAACACCAACTTAGCCTGTCTCCTAGAAATTACATTTATATACTACTACCACTTGTGAGAAAACATTTTTAATAAATGTACCTGCGAAGTTGTAAATACTGAACCTGAATCATCATGATAAAACTTTTTTATGGTTCTGTTTAGACACTTAGACGAGACATGACTTGTTGACTTTATTCCCATCTTTCCTTAACCTTAAAGAAATAGTTTGACATTTTGGGAAATACGCTTATTTGCTTTCTTGTCGAGCGTTACATGAGAAGATTGATACCAGCCACAGTAGAGCGTGGATTACTACATACAAATCTTTTAATTAAACTCAGTAGTGCTGCCCAGGCTTACAGTTACCCACAACACCCGTTTCCACGTGGATCAGCGGAGGCGTTTACGTGCATCTTTGCAGAACAGTTATTCTCTGCAGCCTGGACGTGTGAAACCCTCCTGCCTCTCCAGGTCCTCCGCTGACTCCTCATGATGGATTTCATAATGACCAAACTGACACTTCTGTAGATCAGCGATCCCACCGTACGATAAACAGGACCGACTTGTTTCCCTCATCCCTCTTCCCGTGTCTCTCCGCTTCAGGATTTACTGCAGGGCAGCATCACTTGCTGTTTGGCCATCAAACCCCTTACCCCTGATAATTACAAAATGATGGAGGATGGAGAGCCCACTTCAAAGAACCCCCGTGGAGGAGAATCCCAGCTTTAGAAAACCATCGAGCTGGCCAAAAAATATCAGTAGGCCAGACAGTATCCCATAAATCCCGTTAAACTGCTTCCCAGGAGGCGACGGGATGTTGGATCAGATGGAGACCGACAGCAGGAAGATGGAGACTTGCCTAACAGTGTTATAACGTACGAGAGATGGACCAGATTCAAACTGGAAGATAACTGTAAATTTAAAATCTGGTGTTGTGTTAGACCATAATGCCACACTGAGAGTTTATTATTTAGAGGAAACAAAATCAGAGTGATTCTTTTTGTCAGTTGAGCCGAAAGTTACCGTTTTCAAAAGACCAAACTGAACTAACCAAGTGAGTCCTTGGTGGTAAAATCAGAAAGCTTCACTAACTAACCTTCTGATGACGTTCCCTTTATCCTCCTCCGCTGTAAGAAAGTTTGAAATTACAACGCAGTGCAACTTTATGACATGCATTGATTAATCTAGTGATCGTACAAAAATGGTCCACAAGAGTAAAGGTCTGGTCGCACCTGCATTTAAAATGGTGACATTTTGCAGCAATATCAATTTAGTTGATTCAAATGGAAACGCTACGACAAATAAATCCATGTGAATTTTTCAGTTCAACCTTGGTGAACTTTGACACGCAAGTTTGTGCTGTCAAAGCTTATTAGATGTGTGTCACCATCCTCTTTTATTTCACCCCCTCTGTCGGAGTATGAACTTCTCCACAACATGGTGAGACATGGATTACAAACAGTTATGAGTCGATGCTACAAATACGTCTTCTACTTCAGCGTCTCTACCGCTAAACTTTTAACTTGTAATTTAAATTTTGTGCGCTGACATCTTCTACAAAAGCCTTTGGGAAAGTTTGAGTTAGAACAGTTGCAGTATAAACCCAACGAGGCTGTAAAGGAGGACGAGTGAGTAGATGAGTTTCTGTGTTCGGCGTGATGACGTTTAATGCCCCCGACAGCCTCTGTAGTCTCATTTAGACTCTTGAAGCTTGTGTTAACCACAGACCTTATTTCAGGCATCAAACCAAAAACCCATTCAAGAAATCCACTGACTTCCAGATGAGGGAACAGGAGGAGCAAACATGCTAACTCACTTCAGGGTTTTAGGACTCAGTCCTGCATCACTCTGTTGTGACTGACTTGTGCTAGCATGTCCTGGCAGTTAGCTCGCCAGCTGCAACCTTCATCTTGTCATGTTGCTGCAGCGGGTTTTAACCCTCTTGGCTCTACAAACTCCTTTGTGTTTCCTGTGATGGATTTCTCTCTGATTGTTGAATCACTCTTGACATTTCCTGTCAATCAGATCACTGAAAACATTTCCGATATCAAACTGCACTGAAGCTTCTGGAAATAAATGGCCAACATGATCATGATATCACAGCGTCTACATTTTTATGGACGTGAAGAAGAAACAAATCCTGAATACGGACTGAAATATAAAACACATCAGTTCACAAAGTGTTTCAGTGCAACTCCTCTTTACTTTAAAATGTAAAGCACCTAACAACTATACTTAACATTTCCTTGTTTGTCTCTAAAAGGTGCTAATTTCCTTCCTCTGTAAAGCCTCCACTCCTGCTGAAATCCAGCGCTTATCCACACATAATGAGCCGAGGAGCTCTCACCTCACAGTCGCCCCAAAAACCCCACAATTAAATCTGCCTGTGGTGGAGCCTTTTGTTATTTAAAGAATGGTCAGTAATTAGCCGTATTGAGCCGAGCTCTCAGAGGAACTGTCTGTTTCCTTTGGAGACCGAGCCGTGCCTCGCTGCTGGAGATATCGAGCTGAACACGGTGGAAACTAAAATCCTAATCTTCACTCAGCAGTGAAAGAGGAGGAAGAGCTCAGGTTGGACAGGCATGATGATGATGATGATGATGATGATGATGATGATGATGGCAATTTTAGGGCTGCAACTAACGATTCATTTTGATTCATCTGACGAATAATATCTCAATTAATCGATTAATAGTTTGGCCTGTTAAATGTATTATTGGGCCAAATGATCACCTGACCAAGACAGAATTTTTGAGGCTGATGCTGATATCGATATTTGGGAGTTTTTCTAACAAACATTCTTGATACAGATGGCTTAGATTTGTTGTTTGTTTTTTAAATTTGTGACCAAGACTGGTTGTATTTCCTGTCTATTGTGTTTTATTGCTATTTAAACTGTAACCGGTGTGCCGTCTCGGCCAGGTCTCCCTCGGAAAAGAGATTTCCTGGCTAAATAAATATTTAAGACACATTGAGGCGGACATTTTACAATTGAAAAATAAATTTGCCAGTGCTCTCTGGTGGACAAACTGTAATGTAGACACTATTTCTAAATGACGTTAAACACAGTTTTGCATTTCTATACTGCAGTTTGTTATTTATCGGCCGACATACAGACCGATACCGATATATATACAGTAAGCTAATATCAGCTGATAGAAAAGCTATTTAGTTGACTTTCCTATCTGACAAAGAAAAATCGGCAGCAGATGGTTTTAGTAAGGCGCGTCACCTGTTTCAACAGCCAATCAGCTTGTAGAGAAGTCAGCTGGTCATCTCGACCCTCTCGTTTTTTTTAATGTTTTCACCGTTTCATCAATACTAGAAATGCAACTGTAGCAAGTAACTCACTATCACTATCCTCATTCATATTTTAAGACTCTACAAATAATATTCAGCTACAAAAAAAAGCCTGAAAAGCCGGCAGATCGAACGGAAGTACAGAGAGTCGTTGCTATGGAAACAGTACACCGTCTCGTGGCACTGGTGTAAACTGGCAGGTTTCAGAGCGTTGCAGACCGGCACATTGCAAGTTTCAACTCGTCTCGTTGCGAATCTTTGGTCCAAACTGGCCTTAAAGTATAACTACACCCTCAAATTCAGCTAGAACCGTCTCTCTCCCAGCAAATTTAAAGAATGCAACGAGTGAGGGAACAACACCTGTAGGGGGCGTGGCCTCGTGGCTACATAGTGTGCGGGTCAGGAGACACGGGGGAGACTGACTGACAGTGATTAGAGTCTATTTTTAAATAAATTTCATGACGTAGACAGGTCCCAACGTGGTTGACTCTATGTCAGCATTGGCCTCGCAGGTTCAGGGCTGTTTTAAAACAGTAGATGGCGTGTTGAGCCGTTTTCAACTCATGATATGTCGATTTTTTTTTATAAATTGGTTAAGAAATGTCAATATTAATACCATAATTGATGTGTTTCATCACAGTACAGTCATATCATTTAGTTTACAGCTCAAGAAACACGTTTATGTGTGCAGTACCTCTTTCAAAAAAAGACTCTAGACTTGATCGACTAACTGATTAATCGACTAAACATCGCAGCTCTAGACAGTTTGATGATGGAAACATCTTTACCACATCTTGACATTTAAAACAAATACACCCCTCAGTATAATGAGAGGTGTTTCTAATATATCGCATTTGTCTCAAATTTTTCTGGGGTTTCTGGGGTTTTCTCTGTAGTTGAGATAAACTATTCGAGACTATACGGGGTGTAATTTCATAGTAATTGAGGTTAAATGTAAAAACTGCTGTAATGCTCCTTTAAACAGCAACAGTCATCATGCAAGACTTTTCCTAAACTGTTCACGTTTCCCAAAAGGAGGAAAAGTCCAGACTTGGTTACGTGACTTTGTATTCAGAGGAGCCGAGGCAGCAGCTCCAGATAATCATTACCGCAGAGAAACGATCCGAGCTGACAGAGTGAGGTTTCCATCAGCAGGATGGATAGATTTCAGGAGTAAGGAGAGAGCAGCTGCTTCACATGGTCATAAATTAAAATTGTCGGGGTGACGCTAACGCTGGAGCTAATGAGTGGGGGCCATGAAGATAAATGTTGTAAACATTCCCGGCTCATGTCGAGGTGAACTGATAGAAAGAGCACAACGTCTCATTTAGGCTGCTTCAGGATCACGTACGAGCTGTGTGATGAGCATGAAAAGGCTGCTGAAACAGTTAAACTGTGTTTTCATGATGTTTTCACCTCAGTGCCGAGAGCTGATCCTTTCATATGCTAATGTGTTTGAGACTCTTTCCAATTACACCTGCTGACGGTCGGTGCATCGAAGACAGACTCAGGAACCTGTGGGTTCATACCTGCTGGTCTGCAAATGATCTGTCTCTCTGATAAACTGTCTCGCTCTCTAGTGACGTGAGACAGCTGTGAAGCCGCTCGTCCTCACACAGCGACGGAAGCTAATTATTCGGTGCAGAACTTCAGTGTTTGTTTCATCGCTTCCCGTCCTGTTTGTTCCTGCGTGCTGACTCAGCTGGGCTGTGAACCTTCGTCTCTGCAGGTCGGATACTTTATCTGCCCCCGTCCCCACACAGCCGTGATCAATCTGGATCAAACCAGGAGCCTTAATCAATACGTAAAAGGTTCTTCTCAAACCCTTCTCAGAATGATGTTATGATGTGATGACTTCATGAGTTCAAATTATAATTTACCCCCCACCTATGCTGACTGGTTAACAGTATTTATACAAAGGAAACAACTACATATATGCGAACAAAGTCACTCCTTAATGAAAAATATACAGTAATTGTGTGAGTTAACTAGACTTCCTCTGCACACATATTCACACATATTCATTGGTTCATTCTTATCTACAAAACCCTCCTTGGTCTGTCCGTCTTGTTGCAAACTCTGCTCAGTATGTTCTGTTGAAAGTGCCCAAAACAAATACTGTATTCAAGCTGTCGTTGTTCCGGTCTGCTGCGGCCAAAGACTGGAACGACCTGCAAAATAAAACTGGACAAATTTATCTCCAACTCAGCTTTTAAGGACTCTAGTAAGGACGTTGTTACTGATACATGCATCTGTTTCCAGACCCACTCAGTTTCCCTAACTGTGTCTGTGCTTACTGCATATTCTTGTTCTCTTGCTACTGCTGTTTTGTTGTGTTTTGCCTGTTTGTCTTACTGCCTGTGTACGCTACCCCTCTTCTGTTGTTGTGTTGCCTGGTGCTGCTGTCTGCTAGCTACCTGACCATGCTTGTGTGCTTGTGGGCTTGTGTCATTTATGTAATGCTTGTTGTGACTTTATGTTAGTAGTAGAGTGTGTGTGTTGAAATGTCTTGTTGGATGTGTGTCCCTGTCTTTTTAACTTTTGTCATCTCTTTTTAGCCCCCACCCCCCCTTCCCTCAAGAAGCTTTGCCTTTTGCCAGGCCGCCATTGTAAATAAGAATTTGTTTTTAATGACTTGCCTGGATAAATAAAGGTTAAATAAAATAAAAAACTACATAACAGGACAACGTCTGAAAGTCAGGTTTTTTATTCTACATTCCAGCTCTGAGACAAAACCCATATTTTGCGCAGTTTTACTACGTCGTTTAAAACAGCGTCTTAAAACGAAAACGATCTCCGTCCACACGAGCGTTTTATCACCATTTCAGAAATAATCTCCGTCCATACTACACGCCTGAAAGCGCATATCACATGACCATTCACGTGCACTGGGCATGCACGTGCCGGTGTAAACAGGAAGCAGATTGTCTGCTCTGCGGTTGGTTGATTAGTTAATTGCAGGAAATACTACGAACAAAGAACAGCAAAAAGTAAGAGCAGCGATTTATCTGCTACTGAAAGGAAGTGTTGTGATTCGTTCTCCATGTTGAATTAAGCGCTGGTAGTCAAGGTTGATGTCGTTTGTTTTCGTCTGGGAAAGGGTCACGTGATACGGGCGTGACGAATCAGGAAAGGACACGTCGTGGCTGATAATACCCAATCAGGAAGCGAAGGTGGGTCTTCATCATCGTTTTAAAACGTCTGTTTCCTCACTAAAACACAGTGCGGAGTTTTCAAACTAAAATGGGGTCAGCAGCGTTTTAAAAGGTCTTTTAAAAGGTTTTAGGGATTATAAAACGCTGGAGTAGCATGGACGCTAGGTGTAAACATAGCAAAAGTTCTGTGTTTTAAAACAACATAATAATGTGGATGTAGCCTTAGTTGGCGGAGATGCACACACAGACCTCTCCTTAGTCACTAAATACCTTTCATATCCTGTATGTTAACATCAGCCTCTGTCAATTCTGTAATGCGTTAGATTAATAACTTACAGATTATGTTCACGTCACTGAATAATTGGTTGTATTTCTATTAATTACTAAATAGGCAGGTTCAGGAGCCTGTGCTCAGTTCCAAAGAAATTATTAATAAGGCTCGCGAGGGTCTTTTCTTTTTATTTCTATAATATGAAATATAAGATTCAGCCCCCCCCCCAACCATCCCTACTGTCCCTTATAAGTAATTAATGAATTTACCGCTGCTGTGCCACGTGCGTAAAAATGCATATTTTCAATTTGGAGACGCTGGTGTCGTTCCCACTGCTGTGTGATGGCTGCAGGTATTTAATAATGAATAATAAACTGATTATTCATTGACATGTGAACATAGAGGCTGAACTCAACATACATGAAGGTGTTTTGTAACTTTGGAGACTTTTACGCTCTCCTGCTCAGCTACTGATTCCACAGCAGTTACCAGTCGTTCTGTCCTCTGTCTGATCATCAGAGTCGTCTGAACAAATAAAAGAGAGTGTTTTAGGCTTCACAGCAGCAACTGGGTCAGTCAGTCTTTGAGGACTGGATGTGTTAAAGTGGGACAGCCCCAAAAAAATAATATGTAAAAATATACTTACAATGCAGAAAAGGCTGCTGGCTGTCTGTTGGTTATTCCCCGTCGACTCAACACACTGCGAGAAAAACTGACTTAAAGAGCAAAACAGTCTCCACTTTAACCATTAAATGAATCTACTGTTCGATCCTAAAATCAGATAATCTGCCAGTTCAGTTAGACCTGAAGAGTTTCTTCATGACAATCACCACAAGCTACTCAAATTAAAGACTTTTAAAGATGAAAAAGACTTTATTGTTCAGATACTAAAACATGATAAGACAACAACAACAAACCGTCGGACTTCAATACGTTTCTCGTTTCCTACCGACAGTCAATGCTGGTTTCTTTTAACCACGACCACGACTGTGCCTGAACCTTAACCAAGTGCTTATTATTGTAACCATGACGACGAAGGTCCCCCATTCTTAACAAAGTAGTAATATAAACCCTAACCAACTCATTTTTTTTATATCTAAACCTCATTAAACCTTAAACAACAAAGTTTTATTTTTGAAACACCAACTTCGTCCTGGGGATCGAAGCATCATATGTGTCATTCTGGAGGACCAACAACACATTCTGTTGCTTATTCACGTGATTGTTTCTCTTCTGTGGTGGTTTTGATTAGAGGTCTTAATGGATCCTCTTGGTCCCTCTTGGATCCTGCAGTTTGGATCTATTAATCTATTTAAGACCAGTTCTGAGTGACCTCGGGTCCCTTTCTGAAAAAATCAATTCATGCACTTTGTGTTTTGGTAGGTTTTCCACGGGTCTGTTTCAGATTAGCTCCAAATTTTTGGATGCAGACCTGTAGTCTGAACATCTTCAGAGAACCAAATGTCTCCTTTGTAAAATCCAAACAGATTGAAAGTGTGAACGCAGTGACGATAACCTGCAAAACAGCCGTTCACACATGAAAATACACACAGTCTGCAGCTCGAGTTCACATCCTCCTCAAACACCACTCCACTCCACACTGTCTGAGGGCGGGAAACACCCACAGACATACTTCCATATCTGACTGTATATCCATAATGCAGCAGCTCCTCTCCACACTCCACTGAGCTGATGTGCCGAACACGAGTGGAAAAAATGTTTCTGAGCTGAAGGACCGTCCTTAAAGCCAAGCATTTTACATAATCCCCTCAGGGCGGAGATGAGATGAGCGCTCGGCGTCTCCAGCAGGACGAGGACAGAACCCAAACGGAGAACTCGAAGTTGAGACGTTCCGAGGATGCTTTGATGCTTTGATGCTTTGATGCCGGTGGAGGTGATCTCCTGGACCAATTCCAAAACCTTTGGTACCTATTGGTCATTTAGACATAAAATAGGGCCCAGGTTTAAAAATACCAGAATTTCCCTTTATGATGACTCACATGTAAGTAAAAGAAAGAAAAAATGCAGCACTCATAAGTCATGAATTAAAATGAAGTCTATAAAAGTGCCTTTGTTTTTTTTGTAGACAGCTAAAAATAATAATTCAATCAGTGAAATTGGCAGACAATCTTATTATACAGTTACATCTCTCACCTTTATATTTCCTCTCCACATCATCATTTGAGCCTCATCTGGCTCTATAAAACTGAAGTCTGAAGTCTGCGTGAGGTGGGCACATCCACCAGTTAATGTGGGAGATGGTGGATGCATGTTTTTTTGTGCGTACAAAGCGTCTGCTGGTTTTTGGAGGCCAAAAAGCCAGTCGGCCACGTCAGGACCAGCTGGGTGTGACGCAGAGCCAGCAGCAGGACGGACACATCACACAGTGTCCTCGGGCTCGGACGAGTCTGAGACCGGACTGGACGGAGCTCACAGAACCAGCAGGAGGACGGTGCAGACAATCGATTTCTTGCTGCTTTTCTCAGATGAATAATGTGGCAGTGAGCAGCATCCGAGTGAGGACAGGTCCGAGTTATTTTTAGGAGAAAACAATACCAGGACATTGGTTCTGATATTTTATTCAGACTTTGAGAATCGGGGAAAGGAGATGAAAAAAAGCGTTTCACTCAGGTGGTGAGCAGCAGGGAAAGCAAACTTGAAACATGCGACTATGAATCCTGATAATACTGTGCAACATCTTTACAAACTTACAGAGCTTTATCTGAAATTCTAGTTAAGATCCCAAAGCTTCCAAATTATCTAAGTCTGTCAGGCTGAATTTGGGGAAATGTGTTGCAGCAGACATGTGAAATGATGCATGTTTATTCTCATGATTCTGATTAATATTCTGATCAGCTCATGTTCCAGCTGGTCTCCTAGAAATTGCATTTATATATTACTAATTTGTTTTGCCAAATGGCTGCTTGGTTTATGCAAAGTTTATTCTACATTAATGCACCCACACAGGGGTCGTAGGTCAGGGGTCGGGGTGGATGTTCAGGATTTTGACATCCTGAGTCCTGCGTGTGCTTTGTGTTTTCCTAAGAGATCATAAAAATCCTGCTTCAGTTGCTGTGAGAGGATACCGTTGGAAAACAAATGAGTTTCCTCATTGTGTTGATTTGAGAAAAGAACTAAGGCATTATGTTTCTTGCTAAACATATTAGATGTTCCAAATTAGTGTGTGTGTGTGTGTGTGTATATATATATATAAATGTAGTTTTTAGCAGACAGGTTTGGATGTTCTTATCTGAACTCCAGATCTAATTATTCTCTGTGTTAGAGCTGATGGAGCTCAGGAAACCATTTACTCTTGTAATTTCAAGTGTCTCGTTTTCCAGATAAAATCCAGATGAGATTTAAGACACTTTCATTTACACGTAGCCACATGTATATGTATGTACATTTGGCCAGATCCCAAATCTGATTGCAATCTGTCTTTGTTGTACCGGGCTACATGCAAACAAATGCAAACAACGCTGCCAAAACTCTAGGTTTTTTCTGGGTTTCCCTGTATTTCAAGGCCATCTCCCAGCGCCCTTGCGTTTTGTTGTTTCTCCCGGTAAACTCCATAAATCCAGTTTTTTAATGTTTGTCTGATGTCACCCAAGTTGCCAGATCGTCTATGAAACACAATCTACACACTACATACAATTTCAAGCCATCTGTCACCGCAACCTGGAAACCCAAAGCCTGATTCAAGGTGTGCGTGTGCGCAGGCAGCTAACTTAACGTTAGCTGTTGTCAAAATGTCAGGGCAGGACGGCATTCCACCTAAAAACTCTAAAGCCACCTGCAAATGTAAGCAGAGTTGGATATTTATTTACTATCCACCACCACCTAAATGTTTTGGTGGCAGGTGTGCATGCAAATCAGCGTCGGCTCTACTTCAGACCAGGGGGAGGTGGTGCTGCTCCTAAAGCTGTTGCCAAAAATGTCAGAAGAAGAAGAATAACTTAACTACAATGCTAACAGTTTAGCTAGCTAAAAACTATCCAACTACAAACTACAAGTGAGACAAAAGGTTTATGATCTTCACAGGTTCTCACTCCCTCGTCCATACAGATCGTTCTGTGGTTGAACTGATCAGTGATCAGATAAACGCTTCAACAGCTCGGTGCTCCTTCTGTATGATCGTTTGTGTTGAGAACAGTTTTCCTCCTGCCGTTTCCATCCAAATGTACACTTAAGCAAATTTTAACCCAATTTTAAGAAAACTGGCAAAAAAAAAAGCAAATTTATGCGCTTTTCCACCCACTGCTGTTATGTGAATATTAACAGTCGGTTCATAAACAGCTGGTGGCGCTAATTCTCCGCCAGGTGCCGTTAAACCATCGCAGAAGAAGAAGAAGACCCAACCAGATGACGTAATTAAAAGAGCGCCAGTCAAACCTCAAACTGCAGGAAAAAAATGTAGAAAACCTTATGGAAGTATGGCATTTCTGTCTCCTCATTAATTATTAATCTGGTTTACAGTGAAGTAAGAGAAACGCTGAACAATAACTTAACCTTAAAGTTACACAGTACACTCAACACGTGTTCCTTAAATCAGTTTTTAAACTCAGCTTTAACCCAAAAAACTGAAACTTGTGGCATCCTTATGAAAAACATGGCTAATATATTATAGGCTGTATCAATATTTGTGGTTTTGCAGGCTTTGCGTTGCTGCTGTTGTCTGAACTGAGCGTAGTTATCTCTCCAGCTGCCTGTGAGTTTCTGTGTCGCCTGAAACAGTTCAGAGACGTCTGAAGTCTCTCGGCTCACTGTGAGTCTCTTCAGAAGAAAAGACAAACAAACAGAAGTTTATTTTCCTCTTCTGATGTTGACAGGATCAGCTCTTGTTTCGGCTTTTTTCTAATGATGCACTGAACTTCAGCTCACCTTGTTTCCTCCGCTGAGCTTCAAAAGACTGAACACCATCAGAGACGTGTGGCCCAGGTGGAAGTCAGGAGCGTGTTTCCACTTTCTGTTGGGTTTCATACAATCAGACACCTCTGACGGTCTGACTTCCTTTAAAGAGCTTCAGACTTTACTTTTTTTTTCCAATTCAAATGCTGTTTGTGTTCAGCTGTTGAATGAAGGTTGTGTCGACCAATCAGAACAGTTTCCAGTCTCCTCGTTGATGTTAAAGTATTGAATTTTACTGGAGTTGGAGCAACAGACTTGTATGTGGTTGTGTTGTGCCGTTACATAAATGATTATCAGGCCTTGCATTTGGCCTGTGTTTACCTGTGTTTACAATTCAGTCTGTAATTTGTTCTTAAGAATCTGTTTTAAATTGAATCAAATTGAATCGTAATGAAAAGAATCAGGATTTTTTTGATCGGATGTTGGCACAGATCTCTCGATTTGATTCAGTCTTACCGACGTAAAGTTTGTCCTGAGGGTGGCACTAAAGGGTGGCGGTAATTGGGGGTAATTACCGCCGTTCAATCATAATATTCATAAATATTCCTCCTCTGGTCGGATTAATCAGGTGTTAATTAAGGTGGTAACAGTTCAGAAACAGGGCTGCTGGCTCAGTTCATATGTTTATTCCTAAAACGTTTAACTAGAAAGAAAGAAATCTGTTAGTACAATAAGTGATTGTGAGTGATGAAAGTTTAATTTATTATTGCTGAAGTTGTTGGTTGTGACAGAATCATCATTGATGCAAATGATGCATTTTCTGTCAAAAAGCATTTGACTGAAGGTCCTCAGTTTCTGCAGAGAGAGCGTGCAGCTTCTTTAATATCTCGCACACGGTCACAAAAATCACTCAGTTCTCTGCAGAACGGTATCTTTTATTACTTATCATGACCTCCATCTCCTGGTGACTCCTAACAGGTTAGAAAACCTCTGGAGCTTTCCCAAAAATGAAATATTAACAATGATGATAAAATGGTTTCACTTCTAATCCTAAAGGCAGCACTAAGTTTCAACAAGTTCTCCAACCTAATAGACAGAATATGTTGTTTGCCAATGACTCACAAAATGACATATATAGGCGTACCGGACCTTCGTCGTCATGGTAACAATAAGAAACACGTGGTTAACGTGGTGAAGCGGTTGCAGTTTGGTTCGGTTTAGACACCAAAACTACTTGGTTAAGTTTAGGAAAAGATCCAGTTTTAAGGTGCATATTATTAAGTAAATTTACTCGGAGACAACAGGATACACTATGTTCAGAGAGGAAGGGTGAAGGGGTCAAGTGGGTTAATCTGACCATGTTTAGTAGAGAAAAAACTCCTTTTTAAGAGAATTATTGGGGAATTAAAGGACCCAGAAAGCATAAATGGCATGTCTTCTTTAATTTAGGTGTTTAAGCATTTAATTTAAAAAGTAAAGTGAGTTCCTGCCTGGTCTTTTCAGTGCAACAGTGAGTCATTCTGACTTCACCCTGAATTCAATTTGATCCCAGCGAGAGAGAAGCGTTAAGAGAAACAGAGCAGTGACAGCAGGAGTCATGCAGGATTTTAGCTTGAGGACGAAGCTGTTTATTGTCCAGGAAAGAGACAGATGACAGTAAATAGAGCTTTACTTTAAATAAGACAATCAGAGCGCAGAGTGAGCGGTGATGGACGTGTGCTGTCACCTCAGATGGAATTCTTCTTTCATCGTTCAGTCGGGCAGAAAGCTTCGAGGCTGTCGCAGGATGACGAGCATCAATCACTGTCACAGAAAACAGCAAACTTGCCCTCCGATGTAAAGACGTGTAAACATGTCCACTCACACAGATCTGTCCTCAGTGCGAGACCAGGTCTGATCCAGTCTGGTGCTGAGGGTAATGAGCGCTGTCAGGATGTCATCTATCAGCACGCCGCTCGCCCGCTGAGACATGACAAGTCCATCAGCTGCTGCTGTCGCTTCACGGCGGGCCAACGTCCAGGTCCAGATTCCTTCAGCTGTTCGTCCCACCAAGACCTCCTCTGACTCTGGAGAGCTTTTACTGAGACTACAGACTGCAAAACATCTCCAGCTTCACATGTCACTTGGAGAACTCTGCCTGTGCATTAAGATTATTTCAAATATCAATCAACTTGTTTCAAGGATTCCCTACAAAATGGGTGTCGTGGGCTTTAAGTAAGACAGAATAATGCACATTGCAGCACTGAATTAAGAAAAATTAGACTTGATTTTAAAGGATTTATCAAACAAACTGGTTAAAATAATTATATATTCACTTGATTTAAGAAAACAAGACTGTAGGGACTCAATATTAAACAAAACAGACTTTTTAAAAAGATTTTTCTGGCACACAGGAAAAGCAGGTGGTTGGAAACATTAATTGCCTTCCATAATGACACATGCAGCGTTTTTAAAACTGAAAACAGAAAGAAACTGAACAGATCTGCTCTGTGTTTTGGTGGTTGAAGTCAAGAAAACACTGTTGTTCGGAGACTGAGAATAAAAACATATATCACCTTGCTTCTTTTTTACTAAAAGGGTTTATGAATTTGTGTTTTCGGCATGTTTGCATGCATTTGATCGCCCCCTCCTGCTCATTTTAAACACATTTCCCTCCACAATTCAGCTTGAGAAATTGGAAACTCTGAAACCTCCACTAGAATTTAAAATTAAGTTCTGTGAGCTTCTGATTTATTTTTATGTTTTCAACCTTGATGAGGTAAAAACCAAACCCTAAAACGAATACAGTGACTACGTTTACATGCACACTGATTTTCCACCATCATTCAGACAATATTACAAATTTGATCCGGGTCACGTAAACAGCATGTTCTGTTTAGATATTCCGAATTAGGCTTTATTCCGAATGTAGCATTTTCCGGTTATGACATGTGGGATTGGCCGGTATTATTTGGGTTTTAGGAGTGTTCTTTGGACATGTATACAGCTCATTCAGAATCTGCGTCTCAGTCTGCGACACACGGCCAGCTCTGTTCCTTTTCATTAGCCATGTAAACAGCTTGGTAGGAATATTGTCTTTTTCAGGATAAGGACAAAAAACTGAATATTTCTTGCATGTAAACGTAGTCAATGAGATGAGTGAATTTGCTCAAAATGGCTCCAAAAGAATAAGAATCTGAAGCTTCAGATCTGTCCTCTTTTCACAGTAAGAGCCCCGTGTGGAGCAGCAGCCGTGAAAATAAAAGCCCACATTGAGGGGCCTTTCTGGATAAAATCCTCCACCAAAAGACCCTCAGTGTTTCTTCCCAGTGATGTTTTTGATTGCGTCGTTGTGAGGCTGGAGATGTTAGCTGATCAGCAGGGTGTCCAATTAGGCTGCTAATTAAAACTGCAGTCCTCCAGTCGAGGCAGGGACTCCTTCAGAAGCCACCAGCGGGGCACAAGTTTGATTTCTCCCCGAGAGTCTCTCCGCAATTTATTTAATGACACATTTGAAACTCTGTGTGACTACAGCAAGCCGCTCACTTCACAAACCATCATCACGGTTATTATTATTATTATTACTATTATGATTACTGCTATAAAATGAGCTCGAGTCATAATGTCGTTTGATCTGTTTATTTGATGTGCCACGCTGCTGAGAAGACAGCTCATTGGACGCCTTCCTGTGGAGGGTTTTCCAGTCACGTCCAATCGGGAGCAGACCCCTCCCTCAGACTGGGATTGATTGTCTGTGTGCGTGTTCACTCCACATGCTCAGATCACAGGATGGTTGTATCTGTAGTAAGTACAGAACACTGATGTGCTCCAGAAAAAAAGGTCAGCAGTGACATATAATTTACATTAAATGGGCTAAAACACTGAGAAACAGCAGTGCGGTGCTTTAAAGACAGGAGCAGGGTGTGTTAATGAGAGGAGCTGGTGTGTTTTAATGGAGCAGCAGCTGACTCAGCATCAATAACTGATGCTGCTGTTTATTCAGCCCACAATTCATCACTAATGCTAATGGGGGGTCCCTATTATATCCTTGTGTAGCTGCGGTTATTCTAGCCTTTACTGTACTGTGTGTTGTAGCATCATTTAAGGCCTGAAGGTGCTATAATTATCAAAATTAGGCTCCAGACATACAATTAAGTCTGTCATTAATAACTCAGGGGTGCAGTTTAGGCCCAACTTCTCTGCTAAAAAATAAATTAAGGATGTTAAGATAATTCTAACCACATAAGAAAGATAATAACCAGGTCAAATGTAACTTTGAGCAGATCTTATTTCATTCTCTTCAAAATACTTTTCAACCAAAATTCAGGACAAAGGAAATCAGTCAAAACGACTTCCGCACACACTTTAGTTCATTCACATTTCATTAAAAATAAAGAAAAACATTTCATCAAAACAGAGAGTTACCCGTTACTTATTCGTACGTCTTAGTTGGCGGTTGAGAGATTTTAAAGAGGGCAGCCTCCAGTTTTAGAAGCCCAGAGAGTCACCAGTTCAGTAAGAAGATCTAATTAATATGATTCTCCAGGTAATCAGCAGTTACAATCAAACATCCCAGGAGCCAAAAGGTAAAAACAAAAAGAACAATCAAACCTGCTCTTGGTGTGTGTCGGCTCAGGGATTCAGCAAGGAGTATTGTATGGAAGATTTGAAAGGCCAAAATTAAAACAAATTAAACAAAGGAATAAAGTGAAATACAAATACAAATTGTTATATGTATTTCCTTTTAATGTACATTTACTGTCAACAAAATGTTTATTGGACAATTATTTAACTTATTATTTAGCACTTCATCTCTTTGATTTGTTTTGATTTAAATCTTCCATAGTATGGGCCATCTGGCTCTAGTGAGTGGATACTGAGTTCAGATCATCTGATGTAGAGCTGCAACGATTAGTTGATTCATCGATTAGTTGTTGGAAAGACAATTAATCTGATATTAACTATTTTGATAATCGATTAATTGTTTCAGTCATTTTTAAAGCAAATATTCTTTGATCTGACCTTCTGAAATGTGAGAATTTGCTGATTTTCTTTGCACTATCTGAAAATGGGAATGGCATTTTTTCACTATTTTTTACATTTTATTGATAAAACGATTAATCAATCAAGAAAATAATTGGCAGATTAATCGATAATGAAAATAATCGTTAGCTGCAGCCCTAATCTGATGTTTTCATCAGTGAAAGGATGTTGATGCTTTTATTTTTGTCAGTTTTCTGTTGTGAGTTTTTATGTCGGTGTTTTTTTTTTGGCAGCACTCACAATGTTTCATATCTTCAGGTTTGAAGGATTTTACATGATACAAGTCAAATGTTTTGGATCATTGTGTCCTTGAATTGAGACAAATCTGTTTTTAGTCGACATTTTGGATAAAATGAGGAGGTCAATGAAATGTGGGACGGTGGATGACTGGTGTTTGTTTCCATTACCAAACGACAGACAACGTTGGCTTTCATTGATTGATTGATTGATTTTATCAGACATAGGAAAGAAATCAAAACACTTATTTCCAACATGTTAGAAGACAAAGAAAACACAAAGAAAACACAACATTCAGCATAAAAACTAAACAGCACAATCCTGAAATCCAAAAGCACATCACCACAACTTAAGAAATAAAAAATAACTCCCACATCAAAAACGAGAACAACTAAAGTAAAGTAAGTTAAAATCTTTTAAAAAACCTGTTTATTTTTTAGATGCTGTCCTGGCGACAAAGCATCAGATCAGAAAACACTCGTATGTGTCGTTCTGGAGGGCGTGGACAAACTTGGAGGATGGAAAATGTGAATCCTAAAAGTAATCGATAACGCAGCCATCAGATAAACAGGAAACATCTAAAGTCTTTAAAAAGTAAAAACTCAGTAAAGCATCAGAGTCTCGGACGTGTTCTTTGTATTCAGTTCTGGAAGAAATAAACTTCAGCTCCTCTCTGATGGTTGAAGCTGCAGTGCTCTGATAGCGTCAGCTCTCAGACAGGTTTGTATTTACAGTACAGGACTTTAATTTGCCGCCTGTCGCCGAGCGACTCGGGCTGAGTGACATTTGTATTGCTGTCAGGCCCTCGGCCGTTCGTCTTCTTCCCTCCTCCTTCTCCTCTTTGAATCCTGATGAGGCGTCCGGTGGAGCTCGGCCCAACACGCCGGCCTTTGACTGAAGTGAAATCAATCAGCCCTTCAATCCTTCTCTAAAGGACCATTATCCAGCCACGCCGGGCCTGTCGGCCTGTCTGCTGCGGGATCTATGACCTGATCCGCCTCTCTAATTTACACAGCAGAGCTCGCTAACTCGACTCTGACAAGAAACTGAACAACAGGAAGCCGAGGAAGGTCAGGATTTAAGGTTCAAACTCGATTTGTTTAAATCTCAACAAATATACTGCAGGATGTCTGGGAGCGACACTGAAAACACTTCAATAAACCAGCTGCTGGTGAGCTTTTCTACCTTCCTGTCTCCACTTAGTAGATTGATATGTAAAAGGCCAGTTCAGACCAAAGAACCATCACAGGGAAAAGTTGCAGCGGTGTGATCTGGCCCGTCTCAGCTCAACTCGAGCCGGCTGATGGCGTCGCCTGCGACTCAGCTTGTCAAGTCGCCAGCAGCTGGTTTTAGAGCGTAAGGCACGTCGCCTGTTTCAACAGCCAATTAGCTTGTGGAGAAGTCAGCTGGTCATCTCGACCCTCTCGCTACAAAAAAAGCCAGAAAAGCCGGCAGTTACAATGGAAGTACAGAGTCGTTGCTGTGGAAATGATACACCATCTCTTCTGGTCGCGTTGGTGTAAACTGCAAGTAGTTTCAAGTTTCAACTCATCTCGTCATGACTCTTTGGTCTGAATCGGCCTTCAGACTTCAGACATTCAACAAGCCTCAGAGAAAAGAAACCCAAACAGAAATAATAAATTGAAATGATGCTAATATACAAAAATAAAAAATTCCAAATAAGTGCTTTTTCAAAATGAAAACATTGTTTTTTCTTTCCTCTGGCTGATGTCCAGCTTTCTTCCTCCCTTAATATCATGTCTTCGAGAAATTACTTTTACAGTAAACACGTTGGAAAGAAACCTAATGCCGACCGGATTACACTCTTTTAATCAACATGAGGAAAATGTTTCTATGAAACGTATTTGCTAATATTCACGGAAAACATATTTCATTTGTTTTCCTACAGTATCTGCTCATGGTGACTAAACTTTATTATTATTATTATTATTTTATTAGTTAATTGTGCATCTAAATGTGGGAGTATTTTTTGTGTTCTTTTATCTTTTTATTTTCACTTGATTTAAACTGAACTAGTTTACTTCTAAATTTTTTATCTCTTGTATTGCTTGCCTGTATTTTACACACTTTTATATTGTAAATCGTTTTACCTTTGTTGTATTTTTATTACCCTGTAAAGCACTTTGAATTGGTGTATGAAATGTGCTATACAAATAGTTACCTTGCCTAGTTTGACATTGAAAATATGCTTATTTGAATTACTTTTACCTGTAATTGAGTATTTTTACATTCATGAAACATCTACAGGAAGTGTTCAGCTTCATTGACTGTAGCTTAACAGAGACAACAAACAACAACAAAAACAGAGTAGAAACGACTGAAAATGATTGTTGACTCATTTGACGAATGAACAAGAATTGACTGTATTTTTAAATTAGTTTGCTAAATCACAACACAGTGTCATGGGTACAATGTGTTGCTGTTGGGGGAATCAGGTTTGAACTTTGCTGAAGTGTAGCTTGAACAATATGCTGTTAAATCACTTTTAATTTCCTTTGATCAGACTGATTTACAGCGTCATATAAACTGCTTAGAGTTCGTCCAGTTTGACTGCTGTCTCGGTGGCTTGAAGCTAACAGTTAATCCCGTCGTGTCTCCACAGATTCCTCAGATCAGCTACGCCTCGACGGCTCCAGAGCTCAGCGACAACACGCGCTATGACTTCTTCTCCCGCGTGGTTCCTCCGGACTCCTACCAGGCTCAGGCCATGCTGGACATCGTCACGGCGATGGGCTGGAACTACGTGTCCACGCTTGCCTCCGAGGGAAACTACGGCGAGAGCGGCGTCGAGGCCTTCGTCCAGATCTCCAGAGAGTCAGGTAGGAAAACCTCGAGAGCTGGATGTTCTCTTCCCGACCTTAGTGAGATCTGAGCGTTTGTTTAAAAAACCAGCAAATATCCCCTGACGTGATAAAATGTGTGGACTGATGGAGGACAGGCAGGATGAACAGCCACCGTGGACGCTGTGGTTTTTAAGCTGCTGGT
Organism: Macquaria australasica; assembly: GCA_005408345.1. NCBI lineage: Eukaryota > Metazoa > Chordata > Actinopteri > Centrarchiformes > Percichthyidae > Macquaria > Macquaria australasica. The sequence continues at coordinate 872,712 of SEMN01000197.1, read as the reverse complement.
TGTCAAACTCGCTGTGCTCCTGCTCGGTGTGTGTTGATGAGTGAACAGGAGGAGAGGTCGTGTAATTGACTCTTGATGTAATTACAGCAGAAGTCGACGCTGTTTTCTCCTCGGCTGGTCACTGTGAGGTAATCAGACCCGGCTCTCGCTGATTAAAATGTTATCGCACCCAGACGAGCTCCGGCATTAATTCGATTGTAAGTTGCGTGTTGAAATTAATCAATGGTAACATGTTCGTTGGAGATCAGCGGTGTGTGTGTGTGTGTGCGAGACCACTTGTTTGATGATGCATTAAGCGACGATCAAAAGAAAGACGATCAAACTTCACAACAAAACACATTTTAGCCGAGGAGTGCGTGCTGTATCGGAGGAAAACTGTGGTTTTGTAGATGTTTTGGTTTTTTGAGTATGTCTGGTCCACTCAATCATTTCTGTGTCTATCAAACTACTTTAAGTATTTCTTAAACAATATCCAGCGATCTGGTCTGGTTGTAAAAATCAGCGACGGGGAACAAAAGTGGGGAAAATAAAGGAAATCTTTGATACTGTAATGTTAACAGACAAATATGTTTCAGTCTGGACCACTTTAAAACTTTTATTTCCATCAGCAGTAGGTTATATTTAACGGCGTGGCTCTGTTCTGGGACCTCCCTGCCCTACATGGAAAGCCTAAGGTGGGGAGAGCAGGGCAGGCATCAATGACAACAGAAATGACGTTGATTAAGTCAGTCACAACATGAAAAGGAGGAGCTGGGGTGGAGGCGGGTTGCAAAGTGGCTTGCAGAGGAAGCAGCAAAGGGTAGGCAGGCTAAAGCAGCTTAAATAAGGCGCCCTGTATGAAATTTGCGGATGTCTGTACTGTGGCTGCCCTCAACAGAAACCAAGATTGTACAATTTGCCCACCAGGATTTGAACTTGGTACTTCCATCAGATGTGACGGACCAACACAGGAGATGTAATCCCTATGATTTCAGTTGATTTGGCAGCACCCCTGGTTACTTGTAGTGACTGCAAGTGCGATTTAATGCTACAGCAAACTCTCCTCGAGTCCTTGAGCAGCTACTTTGACAGAAATACAACAGAAGAGCAGCACTTCATGCAGCACACAGCGTGAGTAGTTTTCCACACAGCAGGACACAGTGAAGAAGGTGTGCAGCTGCAGCTCCTTCTTGTTCCAGTACTCCCTGCAATATTTAAAACTGAGCCACTGATGAAAAAAAAAAAGATCAAAATGACTGTTGTCTTGTTTCGTAGACGACCCACTTTTGATGAACAATCGCGGTGAGCGATAACCACAGGGACAAATACGTTGCGCTTCCTGTGGCTGCTGCTTCACAATAAAAAAAGTCACCCCGTGTTTCGGCAGATGAACGCTTTCAATTTGAAGCAGCTGCAGCGGGAAATGTTTGGTTAGCATTAGCAGTAACTTAATATAGTTCTGAAACAGTGTAAAGAGGCTGTTACATGTTGCATCGTTTCCTGTCAATCCCTTGTTTGTGTGAAAGCAATTTAAATCCAGCGTAGGAATGGTGGACAAACAATAAGAACTACTATATAGAGAGGTTATTACTAAATATAAATACATTGAACAACTATTACTGAAACAAATCTGACCCTTAATAGTATCAAAAATGGGGTATGATTTCATGAAAAGAAGGATTATCACTTTCAGGAAAAGCTTCACCCTAATTATCGGTGACCAGACGTCCTGGTTTCAAGCTGGGTGTCCCGAGTCCCAGAGTACCCGGCTACGAAAATGCTGCGTTCATGGTGGTGAAAGGTGCGCTCGGTAGGCAAGCTAAGTGCTGAAATAATCGTCCCACATCCTGATGAAAATGCGTGCGGTTGCGTGCATGAACGTGCGGTACATTTAAGGGTCCCGGTTTGGGGGTTTGATAATATGGTCACTGTAATAATCAGCCAACATAACCATTTCAGTTCACTGCGCCTCCATAACTCCTGCATGCAGTCAGTGTCACAGCCAGCTGATCTTAACAGCCAAACAATAACTATAGCTGAACTCCAGTCAAATTATAGCAGCGGGCTGTAACTGTAGCCATCCCATACTGTAGCTGTAGTCATGGTTATAGTCATGGCTACAGTGCAGAGAACTAGTTATCTTAACAGCTGCAGACTTTTAATATGCCAGCACATAACCAGCAACAGCAAAAGGTACGTCTTCTCACTCTGAGGTGTCACTGTTCAGGCTTCCTCTGGAAATATCGATCAGCAAAAGTAGTCCAGAAAAAAATCTCCACTGTGACCTTTCGGGGGGCTTTGTAGGAAATGGTGTCCCACACGTGATAAACATGAATTTACAGGTGCAGTTTTTGTCAGAAAAGAAATGTGCAAATGTTAAAACTTATTGTTTTTTTTTTGGGGGGGAAAGAAATTTACACCCAGAGAGCAGGAACAGTTGAGAAGTCTGGAGCTCTGTTTCAGCAACACAGAACGTACCAGGATGTATCGGCGTATTGATTATATGTCTGAACTCTAATGAACGTCACTTTGCAGATCGTGTTTCGTCTTCCAAACAGCAGCTCTGAACGCTGAATTAGTTTATTAAGACAGAAAACACAACAGTTACTTCAATTTACTGTATAAAAAAACAGAAATATAACAAAATATATAATAAAATTAGATTTTTCATCTCCCCGCTGCCACGCTCTCTGGCTCTCTGCGTCACTGTAACCGGGTATATAACCTTGCTGCTGTACACCTACATATTTACCTGTGCCTGCGACGCTGCTGTAATCTGTGTGTAAATGGCAGCAGCGACGGTAATCATGAAGAATGGCTGCGATCGAGGCGTTTAAAAGCTTCAGATTAATAACGACACGCTGTGCAGGGAGCAGCTGTGGCTCCTCTGTGGGATCACTGAGCTTTCATCTCTGCTGCTGCTGTCTCTGCACACACACACACACACACACACACACACACACACGCTGCTGCACATGGAAATAGCTTCATTAGCAGCCCGAATATGTATTTATATCAACAGGAGTGAGGTCTGATGGTATGAAGCCTCTCTGCTGCTGCAGGAACCACAGGCTCCACAGTTCATGGAGGAAATAGCCACCATCATCTGAGGCTGTATTGATTAGAGCTGAGAGCTGATTAGCTTCTAATGGGTAGATTCTAGTGGAAGCACTTCTTGGATATACAGTTGTCTTGATTAAATTATCTAACACTGTATCTCAACCCCAACAGAAGATGACTCACTAGGCCGACTTTTCCAAAAATAAGTATTTAAACTCATGGTGTGAGAAGCCTCAGTGTGTCATGGTGATAATTAGCCTCAGAACTGTTTCCCATCACAGCTGTTTAACTGTTAAAAAGGAAGCTCTGTTTCCTAAAAAGGGGAGTCAAAGTCTGTTTCCAGGTGTTGGGAAGTCCTTCTGTCTCCAGAGAGGGAGGAGGTAGACGCGGATCATCGATCAAATAATCAGATCATCGATCAAAATCTTGCTGGAAAAATCCGTCGGCTTTGCGCGCTCCGGAAGAAGATCGCGCCGAAGAATCGAAACAAAGTCGAAATCAAGAATCGGAGAACATCGAAAAATCCGGATATAAGGATAATCACTTTGCAACAAAAGAAGGAGCTGGTAAAGGAAATGATGAGAGGAAAGAGATTAAGGAGGAAGAGAAGAAGATGAGGAGGTCATGAAGAAAGCGCCAGAGAAGAAGAGGAGGAGGTGGTGGAGGAAAAGGAGCGGGTATCGAGTGAAAGGAGGAAGCATATCTGTGAGGTAACTTCCTGCGTCCGTCAGCTGATGATGTCACCTCTGTGGTGTGAGACATGAGCAGATGTTGCTGATGTTTGTGTAACCTGAGGCCCACAGAGACTCGCGCTAATGGCTGCAACGTAATACAGGATCACTGCCGCCGCCGCCGCCACACGAAACCCATCTCCATGACAACAGCTGGCGTGCTGAGCGGCTCGGGGACAGATGGATTAAAAACACTGTGATATTCCCCCCTGAGTCGAGCAGGTCAGCAGGTTAAGGTGTGCGTTAACCTGCAGGGGGCGGAGCTCTGGGACAGCTGACAGGTGGAGCGAGCCTCTGGGCCATCTGTGATGTCACCAGCTGCTCCTGCGGGCTGCTGGGAGGTTGTTTCACCTCAACAAATGATTTTACACTCGACGCTAAGAGGAGCTGGCAGAAGACTCACGAAGCTGCAGGAGTGTGTGTGTGTGTGTGTGTGTGTGTGAGACACACTGTTGACTTTAAAGGGACAGTCCACTGATTTTACAAGCCGAGATCATTGTCTTTTGTGGCCCTGGAGGAGAAAAATAACATCTAAATGACTAATAGTTAGCTAAAGTTTTGGAATTAGTGCAGTAGATCGCCTCTGCCGGCATCCGCGAATGGGCTGCAATGGCTGCTGTATGGATTCTTTCCATAATGTTCGAATAACAGTCTGAGCCTGTCAGTGGCAAAAACAAGCACTTTTAGTGGACGGACTTTTCACAGGCGCAATTGCCGCAAAGGATTAAGTGCGATATACTGGACCAGTTCCAAAACTTTTGGTAAGTATTAGTCATTTAGACCCCAAAATTTGTAAAAAAAATTAGGACCCAGGTTTAAAATTACCAAAGTTTCCCTTTAAATCTTCAACTTCCTGATACTCTCCAGCAGAGTGTCGTTTTCTTCTTGCTCACCTCTTTTTATTCTCCAGATGAAAATCTGCTGCTCAGAGCTCCACTGATCCACCCATTTCATAATCAATTAGTGACACCTGGACGAGAACTCTGCCCGTGACTCAGCCGCTGCTGAAAAAGTCTCCGAGCTCCAACCGGGTTTCCTTGTGGTTTGTTTCTGTAATGAGCCCAGGTGGGTTGACTTGTAGGTGGCTCTCTCCACCAGGCCGAGCCGTGCTGTGCTGTTCTGTGCCGGGCCAGCTGGCAGATGACAGCAGAGTCTCCGATGGGAGCTGAGTCAGCGACCTCACTGGCAGAGAGAAGCTGTAACAGATTAAAGGAGCATTTACATAATATTTCTGCAAAAGGAACTGCCTCTTTTTTTTTCCTGGAACTTCCTCGTCTGAACTGCTCCCGATCACACTTCACTAACATTATGTAGGAAATATCAAAATGTTTTTAAATATTAATTTCCTCGGTTTGATAATCCCATTAACCACAGATTAAATATCCTTTCTTGTCCGTTTGCCTTTGAAGCCTTTAAACTCTCTTTGCCATCAGCTGCAGGCTTTTTCCTCAGAGGCCTAAACTCCAGAAAGCTTCGACCTCCTGCTCGCTCAGCTGAGTCACCGCCTGCTGACACTGATACTTTCAGCTGGGTTTCAAGGTTTATTACAGTGAATACAGGAAACAGAGAAAGATGACACAGATCACACGGCTTCATCTCTGCAAACACTTTCCATCTTGATCTGAAATTTAGTTCCATATTTTCCAGTGATGGGCTTTCCTTCAGAGCACATGTCAGCACTCGTTTCATGGTAATCCATTCAATAGTTGGTGAGTTATTTCAGACTGGACAAAAGTGGTGGACCGACTGACCGACACTGGCAACCATAGAGCTATGCTGCTAGTTTGCTAAAAACAAACAGAATACTTTTGACCCATGTATGAGTATTTGACTCACAAATGTATCTGCAGTTTGTGAGCGACAATCATTTATGAAACATCAAGCCAGGATAGTGTGTTAATCCAACTTCCTGTCAGGAGTCAGGTTAAAAATGGAAAAGAGGAAACATGTAAATGTTATACTTTATAAATCTATATAAGCAACAACTACACGAAACCCTCCAAACAACATCTGTACATGTTTTCTTCCGTACAACCTGGAAAAATATGATCCAGCCTTAAAGGGTAATTCCGATATTTTTAAACCTGGGCCCTATTTTTACATACATACTAAATGACTAATAGGTACCAAAAGTTTTGGAATTGGTCCAGTAGATCGCCTCAGCCGTGAAACTGGCTGCAACGGCTGCAATCTAATCCTTGCGGGCAATTGCGCCCGTCAAAGTACGTCCACTAAAAGTGCTTGTTTTTGCCGCTAACAGGCTCAGATTGTTATTCGAAGTGTCTGACAACATTATGGAAAGGATCCCTACAGAGACAGACCTTTTTGTTTAAGAGTAAGATGCTTTTTGTTTAACCAGAAACAGAAGTCTCACTCAAGGAAAAGACGGCAGTGTTTCTGGTGCCCGTTTCACAGCTGCCAGTGGAGGCGATCTACTGGACCAATTCCAAAACTTTTTGTACCTATTAGTCATTTAGTATGTATGTAAAAATATCAGAACACCCTTTAAGGGGAAGAAGTGGAAACATGGCCATAACTTCAAGCTTGAAACGTTAAGAGCATCAGAGTTTAGATACAAGAAGTTAATTCTTAAATTTTTGTTTTCACCTTTTCACTTTGTAAAGTCAGGAACCCACTGTCAGCTGGGACAACTGCTTTCACTGATGTCTTTTTCCATCTATGACTGGATCACGCTGTGCAGACTCAACACACAAGTTTCTGTTCTGAATCAGGAGGTGGAGAAAGTTGGTGAAGTGAACGAGCTGTTGGAAAGAAACAGAGAGAGAGAGCAGGATGGATTTGATAAATTACTTTGCACTGTGTGCTTATTATTACCAGTCTGAGCACTGGGAAATGCAGCCTGTTGGACCATTGTTATTATTATTAATTATCATCATCATTATTTTGGGTTATTATTCCTGCAATGCTGACAGCTCTGCAGTCGCTCCGCTGGAGCAGAATTCATTTGGAGGTCTTCGTGGCCTCGGAGTAAAGACCTTGGCTTGTGTCTGCATTTAAGACTCTCACACGGTTTATGTGATGGAGGGAAATGTCGTCACACCTGCTACAAAATGTATACAAATATACATTATACATAAATTAGGTTTCAGTTTATTTCATTCAGTGTTCAAAAATAAGACAAAGTCAGATGTCTCGGATAAGAAGTCTGAACATCAACCTGCATCAAAACTGAAAAATCATACAGATCATAAAAGTCAGCAAAGTGTTGACCCTCAAACAGTTGATGCATTTCACAATTTTTTTTAACTCAAGGCTCATGTATTTGCTTTTTCTTTCAACTGTGAGATGCAGCTCTCAATTTATTTGACAGCTATTGTTACTAGTTACGTTTCAGATTAAGATTTTACATTAAAAATCACATGATAAACTTATAAAATACAATTAATCATTAAACAATAAACCAGTAGTTTCCAACTTTTTTGGCTTGTGACTCTTTACCAAAGAAAACTGAGTAGTTGTGGCTCCTTGTCACATTTCAGATGTCTATACTGCAAGTTGTTAGCAGTTCCACCAAAGAGACTAACTGGTAAATTTTCTAAAATTCTTACTGTCAACAAATCTCATGAAAACACTTAAATGTTGATCCTGTTCACAAGTATTGTGTGTGTATCACAACCTGATATATCTTCTTCCTCTGAGCCGTAGAGCTCCATTGTTGTCGAAAAACTCCTCCTGCGTACTGCTGCCGCAAATACTCACTAGAGCACCAAATGTGGATTAATCCACTGCTGAAAATAGTCCCCAACAAATGCACCATTTCTTCCTGTTTGAGTAACGTTTGATAAAAACTACAGTGACCAGCTGTTTTAGAAAATTAATGAGCCTTTTTTGAAACTGGAACTGAAAGATTTATCAGTAGGAACCAATGGGCTTGGAGCTGAGAGCCACACACAGGGTAGGGAAGTCAAAGTATTGAGAGACGGACGAACACATTGTTGGTTTGGGTCTGTATGAGATTTGTTATAATAATAGTAATTGTTGATAGTAAGAAAAATATACGTTTCATTTGTATAAACTTTATAAACGACATTGTATGTATGTTGAAATTTTTGAGATGTTTTCAATAAAAATACAGTCAGTAGTGACGCTAATCTATGGTGATACTGCTAATACTGGTAATGATGATTCAACAACGGCAAATTTAATTATAATAAAAGTTTAAACAAGCCAAAGAAATGTTCCTCCTGAGTTTTGCTGAAGAACAGAGTGCTCAGTGACGGAGGAGAGAGGAGAACAGCAGGACAAACTGTTTGATCTCTGAGAGTAAAACAGAAACTAGTCCTACTGCTTTCTGCACATTGTCGTCGTCTCACTGCCGTTCAGTCGAGCCGAGAGCTTCCCCACCAGGAGAACCGGGATCTTCCTGCTCTCTCAGTGGGAACTCTGGGCCGACTCCTGTTTGAACTCCTATCTGACTGAGATGATGCTCCGCCGCCTCAGAAGCTAAATTTAGCTCCGCAGCTGTTAATTATACGTTCATCTTCAAAACCTACGAGCAGGTGTTGGTTTGAGAAAGATACCAAAAATGTGTTATTTATGGGAACATTTAAGAGACAAAACAAGTTTTCAAGAGGACAATATCACAGTCCAGCAAAAATATTCAAACGCAACTTGCTTAACAACATTTAGGCCACCATATTAGGGAGATTTATTTACAAAATTTACAGAAAATAGACTTGAACCATCATGTCCGTCCAAGCTGTAGAAGTGCTCCACGTAATAGTCCATTTTAAACAGAGATCCCGCAGTACTGTCGTAAAGAAGACCCGTCATCACGCCGGCTTTGCTTACCGAACCGACGGCGAGGCGGAATAACCGCGCAACATTCCCACCTTGAACAGGCTGTATTCACAACTCAGGTGTTTTCACAAGAGGACAAACCATAACCAATAAACCATTCACTTTCTTAGGAAACAAAGCTGTATTTGTGTGGATGCATAGTGAAACAATATTTTTTTACGACCTTGAACTGTTCTATAATATTTTGTGTGAATATCACTAAAGATTTGTACATTTTTATAGGTGCCTGTGCCATTTTTCTTGTATTTTGGGTTCCTGGCAGCTTTAAACTTTAACTTGATAAAATGAGTCAAGTCAGACTTCTAGCTGAGTTTGTGCTTAAAAAATGGAAACCATGCATGTGGGGTAAGGACAGTTTAAAAGGTGTTAAAGACAAAAATGTGTGCATAGAAAGTCAGCAAATATTAACCAAAATGAATTTGAAAACTTGAAATTGAGGGTTTTAGTGTATTTAATATTTAAGGTCTTACATTTTTGTGGTAATTCATACTGTTTTTGTGTGTTGGCCTGTAGAGACACTTATATCTAGTTCTCATTGGAGAAATGACAAAGATTTAGCATATATGAAGACTGCGTTTTTACAGCCATGATAATGACATGCGTCAGTTGAGCCGACTCTTCCAATACGTCAGTCAGTGTTGAGAAGTTCTTTTTTCCCAAAACTATTTTGTATCACAGCAAAAACCTACATTGTTGGGTGTCCAGAAAATTTATTAGGACTGAACTTTATCTTTATCATTCATCCAAACAAATCTAAAATCTAGATGTAATAACTTAAACATTTGTTGCCATGAATGCACAGCAGAAGTGGACAGGAAATGTCATTCACCTGCTGTCATTTCTTCCTCTTGACTCAGACTGAACGTTTGATGTTTTAATAAAGAAAAAGTCTCACAGGAAGCTGTTTCTTCTTCTTCTAAACTCGGCAGTAGATATTCCTCTCATTCAAACAGTTTTCAGTCAAATACGCTCCAGCGCTCTGTGTGTGTTTGTCGTGTGTGTGCAGCAGATTAAATGGAGGATGTGATGGTGTTGTATTTTCGCTGACGTTCTGTCGGATCAGTCGCCGTGGAAAAACTCTCCCGTCTTATTTTTTTTTTCTTCCTCAGAAGTGTGAAAGCCTGCAGGAGATAATCTGCTTTCCTTTCTCTTCTTTCTCTCGGCTTCTCATCCTCTTCCATCTTTCATCCTGTATTTCTTTATCCCCTTAACTATTTCTTTCTCTCTCCCTCTCGTATAAACACAAATGCTTTCTGTGTCACCTCACCTGTCCCTGTTAAGTTGGTAATTTTCATTTTTGCCATTTGCTTTTGTCCGATCAAGGAGAAAATTGTCGCTTTTTTTTTCTCCTAGTCCTGGTCGTCCATTAATGTGACTTTTCCAAATTGTCTTGTCATGTTATTTATTTCTTTTCATTTTTCCTGGAGAGCAGTGTTTTTTTCCCACTGTCCTCCTGCTCTGCATGCAGTCTGAGAAGTGGATGAATATTTCATGGCGAGGGATCCCTCCACCTTTCCTCCCACGAGGACAAGTTAACAGAGCAAAACGACTCATCAGTAGTCAGCAGCTCAGCTTTAGTCAAACAAATAAAACGCTCGCTGTCCACAAGCGGCGGCCAATCAAACATGATGAGGTGAGCAGCAGGTAAAAGACGGCTGCTCTCTGAGGAAAAGGCCTGTTATTTCGGAGGTTTGTCTCAGGAGTTCAAAAACAAACTACTCCAAGAACAGGACTGACCTTATTTTCACAAATGCAAGTAAAAGAAAATGGTGAAGAAAATAAAAAAATGAATGAACAGTATGAATTAGGGATGGCCATGAGTACTCGTTTTGGAAGTCAGTCCAAACTCGTGAAATTCAGGGCTGACAAGGTAGTTATTACTACAGGCTCGTGGACAGCTCTTACGACGGAGTCATATGTATTTTGTATATGTATATTTTTGCGAGTACTCGAATATGGAAATTACTTGAATTTATTGAAGGGAACTGGAAACTCCAACTTGTTTGTAGAAATGCAGAGTCAAGTAAAGGTATTTCCATACTGAAATATTCGTAGGAAACCAAGCAGCTAGTTAAATCCTTGTGTTTCTGTTACTTCTTGCAAATCAGAGTTGTTGTTTCTTCTGAAGTTTCTCTATCAGAAATGATGAAATCTGTGTCTGTTTGATGATGCTGCAGGAAGGCAGCAGGAGTTTGTCGTCGTTTCTCCACCTACCTCATCTACATCTTATTCAGTGAATGATCTGAGTCATCAGCAGAGGCTGAGGTCACCGTAACAGTCGTCAGATGACCTTGATGAAGATGACTGACAGGTACAGGACGAGAAAGGGTCCTCTTTTCAGTCATAAACAACAAAGACTTAAAGACAGAATAATTATGAAACTCACTACCGTCACTCAGACTCGCATCCTCTCGTCACCTCACCAAGATTGCATTTTTGCTTCAGAATTTTGTTTCGGACCTGGTGTGCAAAAGCTCTTAATGTTTCAATAATAAGTAATTTGACTGCTTCTAATGTGAGTCTTGGTGACAGTTCTGTTGTTTCATCAAGAGGACATTAAATGGGTTTTTCCATGGACCTCTGTTGGTCTGCTTCAGCCGTGGCGTGATGATATGCGTCTCCACTACAGCTTCCCAGCAGGGGAAAGCTGCGACAAGCTGTGCTGCTGTGGTCCTGCTGATGGTCTCCCCCGATACCAGCAGTCGATTTGTGACATTTTAACAGAGAGGATGGTGGCCTGTGCAGGTGATTGAGACTAAACTGTACCTTGAATTAAGTAACTGTAGCAGCTGAGTGCGGTGCGATCAGTGCAGGTTAATGTCCTCGGTCACGTCACCTGCTCCACTCTCAGGTTACACCAAACAACAACAAAATATAGTGAAAACTAGATCTTTAGAAAATATTTAGTTACAGAGGTGGTTTGGTCTGAGGGTGTATCTTCAGCAGACGCTACTGAATGATCATAGAAATATTACAGGAATACTACAGGCAGCAGTGTGTCTCTATGATCCTCTCGCTCTTCTGCAACTTCACGTTGCTACTTGTCACTTTGATCATGAAGATGACACACTATAGAGTATATAGGCTACAATATAGTATAGAATTGAGTATCTACAGTATATAGTTTAGAGAATATTATAGATCCAAGAGGAAACTGACAGAAGAGTGGGACTGAGAGAAAAAGGCACAATTACAAATCTGTCTGCTACTTCAGCACCACGGACAGCACCATGGATTTATCGATACGCAGTAGTTAGGCTGCTGATATTTCAGATTCTAACTCGCACAAACCTCAGTCAGATAAAGGATCAATGAGTCAGGCAGACTAGACTAACATATTAAACTAAACAACCCCTCTGCCCCTGCACTCTCTCTGCTACTAGGGGATGGAGAGGGGGGATGGCAGGTTAACAAGGGGGATGCATTTTGGTCATTTTGCTAACAATGGGGATGTAGTTTCTAACTGAATCTCTGTGGTTTGGAGTTTAGTTTCTGCCTGTGCTTTCAGCTGTATCGGATCTGTGTTAAGTTACTGCTGGTGTAAACCCAACAGCACCCTCATCATACAGACCTGCTCCACCATCACACCCCTTCCCGCAGCCTCCGCTCATCTGAAGCCAACGTCCTCTCCTTGCCTGCGCGGACCAAGCACCGAACCTGGGGTGACAGAGCCTTTTCCGTCGCTGCCCCCCCCCCCTCTGGAACTCACTCCCCAAACCCATCAGAGACTGCACTGATCTCCCCACCTTCAAATCCCTGTTAAAAACTCACCTTTTTAAACTGGCTTTTAATGTGTGATCATGTTGTGTCTAGAGCCTGATTATATGTTGTGTCTTAGTGTTTAATGTTGTTTTATTATGTCAGTGTTTAATGTGTCTAATGCTGTTTTATTGTGTTTTAGTGCTTAATGTAGTTTTTAGAGCTTGATTTTATATTGACATCTATTTTATCTTGTACAGCGTCTTTGAGCACTTGTAAAAGCGCTTGATAAATAAAATGTATTATTATTTATTATTAACATCTCCTGCTGCTGCTTCACATTAAAAGCTTCCCACCGGCCAATCAGTGAGAGGCTTTTATTGTGAAGAATTTAAATTCAGTCAAACTCAGTTTATCTCAAATAGATGTGAACACCCTCAAATTAAAACTTAAAGTCAGTTATTTGTCAGTTTTTGGATTATTGGTCTTTTGACTTGTGTTATTACTTTAAATGCTGTTATTTTGTATCTCTATCAGCTGCCAAAATATCAAAAATGGTGCTGATCCTTCTCAGTCTGGTTCTCAGTTGCAGGTTCTTACAGAGAAACTCAAACCTCCACAGCCGATCCTCGGCTTCTCAGCATCGGCTCTGTGGCATTTCAATGGCAGGAAATTATAATTCAGAATAATCTGCAGCCTTTTTGTGGCACGCAGTTAAAGAAACAAATGTGAAACAAGGATCCCATTGTGGAGCCTTTCTGTATCCGAGTCCTCAGAGCGAGGGAGGAGGCTCAGAACGAGCTGCTTCCACTGAATACATAATCAGCTGCAGGAAACCCAAGTGCTCCAATTATCCACAGCTCGTTAACAATGACGAGGACGCACTGAAAGACAAATTGAAACAAAGGTTTCTTTTTGTCCGCCTCTGTCAACAGCTCTGTTCAGAGAAACACTGTTTCACTCGTCAGTCTCACGCTGTTTACATCTTTTTGTTCATTTAAAAATAGAAAACCTCCTCATGGGTTAGATTAAAGGTAATTAATCATGCTTTTATTAAAAAACTGGTATCCACATGACTCATTAAGAAAATACGGATAAAAAAATATGTTTTTCAATCAGTATTACCAAGAATTTATGACTGCTGTCAGGTTTGAGCTGTGTCTTAACTAAACCTAAACCTCTCTACAAGATGGACTGGTGACTAGCTAGTTAGCTAACAACATGCAACATGTAAATCAGACAGACTTGGAGTTGGATTTTATCTCTTTCAATGGATCTAGGCTATCAGTCTCTCCCTGCTTCTAGTCTTTGTGCTAAGCTAGCCTAAACACATCTTTTTTGTGGACTGCATCTGAATGTGGTTTAAGGATAGAAGATTTTGTATTTTATAGATCACGTAAAGCCCTTTGAGACAAACATATGATTTTGTGTCTCATGAACCTTGACGTCATTTGAGAGTATATGTTTTGGTGATGTTCAGAAATGTACGAACTTATCAGCCAACATTTACTACAAGAACACCCAAAACATTAGCTCATAGAGCAAATGGCAATTAGCATGAGTAACCTTTGTTTAGTCAAGTACTGCCCTTAAAAAGCGTTTTGAAGTAGTGATTCAAGCATCTTAATTTTGTGAGCCTTTTAATTACTACTTTGCAGAACAGTATTTTATATTCAAAATACAGGATAACCTCATTAAATATCATAAGGGAAATACACATTAGCGGTGTGTGACATGCATCAAAACCCATTGTAGTGTATGTGAGCTGCACCAAGTGTCTTTAAAAAAGTTGTGACAGTGTTATGAAATTTGGTAGATGACTCTTTGTGTTCGTTTCAAAAACTTCCCGAATCAAAAGAGAGGATTTCACTCCATCAGCAGACAGTTTCTCCTTGTGTTTCAACAGAACAGAGATTAACGATTTTCACCTCCTGTGACGGACACGCAGAACAACCTTGAGAGGTATCACACAGGTCCTGACTGAGTCACAGTGATGAGCTATTGCGGTGGATTTCATCACCCACTCCCACCATGAGAGGACCGACCCGCCCCACGCCGCCCTGACGCTTCATCCAGCATGCAGCGATATTTGAAGTGCAGACGGAGGGTAACGAGTGTAGTGGATGTGACGCTGCAGAGCGCTCGCAGGCTTCAAACAAAAAGAAATCAGAGCTTGTTTTATTTTCATCTCACATGGAGGAGGACGGCGAGGAATTACACATGACCTTAACCTGACCCTAAGCCTACGATGTGTTTTCACTAGTTTTTGTCCATTAAATACAGATCATGCATACTGTTCATCACTCCTGAGTATTAAAAATCAAACCAGCAGATTTTAGATTGATTTCCTGCCTTCATGCAGCCATTGGTTTTAGTACATTTCTATGAAAATCATCTTGTACAGATTTGAAAACTGCTGCAGAGACAATCCATCACAGTCAACAACAGCGAATTAATAATTTGTGCGCACAAATTAACAGAACAGTGGCTATAGTATTTGTTGAGATTTTAACATACAGTATGTTTAAGGGATGTCAAAGATAACAACATATAATGGGCGCAATCAGTTTCACAGTCACAGAGATATGTGGATCAAGTTATGACCATGGATAATCTAATGTAAATGAGCCCCTTGGATTTAATACAGTTTATTTTTTGTTTTGTAAAGAGATATGTTCCCCCTCAAAATGCCCTGTTAATTCGAGGGCATTGATGGAGTAATTTGTGCGCACAAATTAGTTTTTTTTCCCTCAATAACATCTGCCAAGCTCCATAGTTTTTCAATCATTCATTTAATTTAATATTTTGTTTTACTGGTTGATACATCTTTCAGATTTGACGTATTTTGTAAAAAGAACTTTTTCTGTGAAACTTGAGGGTTATCTTCAATAATGAGCTCCTCTTCTTTATCTTTACAAGCAGTAGACAGTTTAAAGAGCCAGACTGGCTTTACCCAAGAAAAACTACAGTAGGCAAAATATACCTCTAATTTAAATGTCTTAAAGTCATTAAAAGTTGTATTTTGATGTGGGTTTAAATCTGCACTCGGTGCGATCATAGTTTGCGCCTCAAGCCACAAAAACTGCTCTTTGTGCTTGTGGTCAGAATTGGTCTGAGCAGACAGAAACCTAAAGTGAACATAATCCATTGTCAACATTATACTTGTCCCTCTTCAAACAGCATTATTTAATTTTTGTGTAATTGTTTGTTTCCCCTGGACGTTGTACGCCCCCCTGGCACCTATACTTCTTATGCCAGGAACCGACTGGGTCTGATGAGTTTCTTCTTATTCGTCCAATTTCCTCCTGTTTGTCAGTGAGTTAGACAGGTGTTGAGGCAGGCTGGGAGACAGAACCAGAGCCAGCAGACATATGGACCACCACCATCATCCTCACATCCTCATTTGCTTCACTACTCATATAATGATGCTCTAAATGAGCTCATTAGAGTTTTTAGGTGGAACTGAAACCTGAAGGAATGTGTATATTTATGGGGAAAGAAGATTTTGCTGCCTCACTTTCTCTGATTAATATATTTCAAACAGATGCATAGTTTGCAAGATCTTAAGACACGTTCTTGTGTCTTTAGTTAAAGGTTTGAAATTCATATTTGGACAGTGGAACTTCACTCATGCCTGTGACTGTTTTGATAACCTGGATACTATAACACACAGCTCTTTCTAATAGATCTATGGTATAAGTGATCCACGAGAAACCTTTTGTTGTTGGAAAGAAATATTTGCTGTTCAGTGTTGGTTTCTAGACTTTCTGTTGGTTGAAATGAAGCGGTTATATGCGGTTAAAGTTAGGTAAGGGTTCATTTTATAAATTATAAGCTTAACTAATTTGGCGAAGGTTAGCTACGCAAACAGTTCATTTTAGCCACAAAACAATGTGGTTGAAGTTAGCTGATGGTTCACTCTAAGAGTTCATCTAAACCAGTTTGGTTTAGCTAAAGGTTCACATGTTAAGCATAAACAGTTTGGTTAAGTTCATCTAACAGTTTATTAAAACAATCTGGCTGAGATAAACTAAAGTTCAATTTGGGAGTTTTGGTAAAACTGTGGTTTACGTTAACAGTTACATAACAGTTTGCTTCATGTTAGCCAAAGGTTCACTTTTTAAACTTAAACAATTTGATTAAGTTCAGCTAACAGTTTATCAACTGACATGGTCTGGCTCCGATTAGCTAGTTTGGTTAAGGTTAGCTAAGGTTTGTGGAGGAGTTTAGAAGCTACAATGGTTTTTGAAGGCTACACAGTTTGGTTAAGGTTTGCTAAAGGTTCACTTTAGGAGTTTAGCAGCTAAAACAGTTTCGTTCAGGTTAGCTGAAGGTTCACTTTAGGTGATAACATCCCTCCCAGCAGATAATTTGTCACGAGTTGTTGAACTTCGATTGTCAGAGTTGAAGATAAATGTCTCTGTCCATCCCGACACCCTCACTTTCAAGTACAAGCTACGCCCAGTTAAATCTTTACCGCCCGTGAAATACACTTCTCTCCTCCTTATTTGTGTTTCAAGACATGGTGCTCATTTTGTGAAATTTTGGCAGACCAGCCTACCTCTGGCACTATTCAGAGAACACTGTAAGCAGTTTCACATGTGGGTCACTGGTTTCGTCCCAAAGCTTGAGCCAAGACTTCTGCTCCTCTTAACAACGAGCCCAGAGTCAGGCTAAAACAAGACCTTTCACACTGCAGCTGAAAGTGTCCCAATTCTGACTTTTCTTCCCTGCTGTGTGGATATTTTTAGAGCCGTGTGAAGTTCTAGTCCAAACTTCCTGGGACTGATGATATCTGATCCCTAGCTGAGTAATAAAATAAAGTAGGCAGAGCCAGGCGAATATGTATCCCTCACTGTAAATTATCTCTTTCTGATATGACTTATTTTGAACATCAGTTTAAAATGAAGGGTCAAGAAAGAATCCCCCAATTCAGAGGAACTGATACCAAAATCTGATGTTTACTGTTGATTTACTGTTTACAGTTGTCCTTAGACTCCACCTGAGCTGCTGGAATAATTTGAATATTTACGACTGACTTGTTAACAAGGTTTGGTCAGACTTCAAAGCGGCACAGCGCCGGTCCGCCACACATGCTCACAAAATAGGCAGTGCTTAAGCTAAAAGCTACAAGTCCGTCTCCTGAAACTGACGTGAGAAAAGACTATCGAAGACGCCAGGAAGACGCTTTTAAGTATAAGGGAGAATTTCGTTTAAAGATGGACTGAGAGGTTTGTGGACACACTGCTTCGCTTGTTTCATCTGGCTTTCAAGTCGAGGCTGTGCATGTGTTACCCAGGAAACCTTTCATGGCCCGGCGTTCAGCGGCTCAAAGGCGAGGAATGAAAGAGGCGAGTGGGCGCATACGTCCTGTTTCTGTCTGTCACTCAGAGTATTTGGTTGGGGAGGTGGTGTGTGTGTGTGGGGGGGTGATCCGCTGCCATGGTGAACTGTTAACTGAAAGGTCAGTGTAAAGGCTTTGCCAGAGGCTAGTTTTAATGACATCTGTTATTGCCCATAATTCCATTAGACGGCGTGCCTTTGAATGCTCGGCCGTGTTTATTTGGTCCGCCTCTGAGTTCAGTGGCTCCGGCTGTGAAGACGTTTCCTCGGCTGAGTTGAAAAGCAAAGTGAAATTGTATTATTCCCTCTCATTGATCCCGTGTCCCTCCGATACTCTTTCTTTGATTCCACATCATTAAAAACTGTGCCGCATTAGAGCTTGTGTTTGTGTGTGAAAGACAAAGACCTCATTTTGAAAAATCCAGTTTTCTTGCTCATATTCGTACGTATTTCTGATGTAGAACTTCCTCCCTGCTGCCTTAATTCAGAAGAGACTACTACCGTAAAATGTCAAATGGTGGTTGAGGTCTTTATTTATCTGTGCTACAGAGTACCAGGTCTGAGTATCTGATCATATTTCAGTAAGAAGCCTCCCTGTTTTCTCAGCTGCTCCTCTTCTAATTTGCTGTTGATGCAAACTTAACACCTCCGTGTTTACCCACCGTGTTGATAAAGTCACCAGTCACAGCACACGTTTCTTTTTTTAACACAAATAGTCACTCTATATGGCAAGCCCTTTTAACATTTAATCAGTAGCAGTAATATCAATTGTAGATATCAACAATTGCTTTTTGACTCGTTAGAATTGCAAGCCAACATATCCATAATGTAATTTTGACACGTAACAATTTTAATTAAAGATATCTACAATTCATTTCACACTAGTCAAAATGTAAATTTGTGATATCAACCATTCATTTCTTACTAGTGGAAATGTTAATTGTCAGTAACTTAATTACAACTAGTCATCTTTTACCATTGACTTCTATTCAAACTCAATTACAGATATCTATAATTCAATTTTGACATGTTACAATTCCAAGTCACTTATCCACAATGTAATTTTGACTAGTTATAATTCTAATTAATGATATCTACAACTCAATTCTCACTAGTCAAAATGTTAATTAATGATATCAACAATTCAGTTCTCACTAGTGGCAATGTTCATTATAGATATCTACAATTGTTCTTACATTACAGATATCATTAATGGAATTGTAGATATCTAAAATTCAATTGTGACTAGTCAAAATTAAATTATTGATATGTTGGCTTGGAATTGTAACTAGTAAGAATGTAATTTGAGATATCTAGAATTGCATTTCAGATATCTGAAATACAATTGTAACGTGAAAATTATATTCTTACAAGTAACAAATATATTTAAGATATCTACAATGTCTTTTATAACTAGTCAGAATTGAATTTCAGATATCGAAAAAGGAATTTCCACTAGTCAAAATGTCATTGTCGATATCTTCAATGACATATCTGAAATTATTAGCATTTGTTGAATATTCATGAGGTAGACATAGCCTATATCTATATATATCTATAGCTTTGTGGTACTTGATGATATGACGCCCACATATCCGAAATGGTTTGATGATATGTCGGACATATCAGAAATGCAACTGTAGATATCTGAAATGGGAAATTACATTTCCACTAGTCACAATCCTTTTTCGACATGTCAAAATTATATTGTAGATATCTGTAATTCTTATTCTTACTAGTGACAAAGGAATTACTGATATCTATAATTAAATTAAAGATATCTGTAAATCAGTGTTGACTAGTCAAAATGCAATTTCTACATGTGAAAATATATTTGTAACATGTCAAAATTGTTTTACAGATATCTTAAATTAACATTTCCACTAGTGAAAACTAAATCGCTACTAGTTAGCCCTACTGATTAAATGTTAAAAGGGTTTGCCATACACTCTATCACTATTGCTGTTAGATTCAACACTTCCTGCAGATATTTCAAATTAAAAACCTTACAGCGCCTCAAAGCACACAAACACATGAGTTTAACAGCGATTGCAAAATATAGTGAAGTAGAAGCCATTGGAGATAATCAGTGAGTTAATACAGTGTTACTGTTAAACAAAATGTTTTCATCAGTGTGGAGAGTACGACATGACTCTGTTGCTGTACTGATAGAATTGTAACATGTCTGACATTTACATCCTTAATGACAGAAGACAGACCTTACAGAATATATTTTATGACAAATATAGAAGGAACATGTTATTTTTTCTTGATATTTACCTGTGCTAATCATGTAATGTTTTTGTGCTGCTTTAGTGGTTCGTATTTATCTTAATATCTCAAAACCTAGTGAACAGATTTCACTAACATTTGGCGGAACATATCTGGGTTTTTTTGGCATTACAAGATATGTTATTTTGGACCATTTTCAACATTTTTCCATGAAAAAAAAAAAAGCACTTAGTATACTTGACTTCCACCTGTATCCCTGATTATCTATAACTATGTGCATTTCATTTTGACGAAATCCACCTGCATGAAACCATTCATTAAACATTTCCAAAAAGTCCTACCTTAATTTTCCTTTAGTGAAACCATGTGTTAAACAAGCGGAATTAGGTTAAAATAAAAACCAGCTGCAGGCGAGTAAAATGTCTGTTTTGGAGGTTTCGCTTAGTTTCTTTTGTTTTCTTTTCAGACTCTTAGGGATTTTCATGAAATTGAGGTGAACACTGAGTAGATTTATCACTGCAGCAGAAAGCAGAAGGTGCAAAATAAAGAAAATAAAGTCTAAATATAAAAAGAAAAGAAGAGGTGACACCAGCTTCAACAAAATATTCAATAATGTCAAATGTATTCAACAGACTGCAGGTAACTTTAGCCCCAAATTCTGTTAAATTGATAACAAATGAACTTAAATTATCATTTTATCCGTCTTTTAAAGAGACTGAATGATGAGCTCCAGGTAATGATTTTCCTTTTTCTTTTTTAAAATACGTATATGTGTAGGAATTAACTCCTTCAGTTCAGTGCGGCAGCTTACAGCAGAGATGTTCCCTGCAGAGCTTAAAGTAAATCCTCAGCCTGTGAGAAGCAGCAGGGATTTCCTTATCTGTCTTCCAGAAAATGGGAGCACATTCCCACATTATCACGTGTGTGTGAGTGTGTGTATGTGCGTGTGATTGTACTGTAAATTGTAGATGACAACATTTCATGCATGGCTCTGTTAACTATTTCCCACTTTGTCACCCAAAGTTAATTTAGTGGATTTGAGTGCAGCAGGAGAAGCCTCAGCAGCTGATTTTCCAATTTGGTTTTCCTCTATTGGAAAAGTCTCAGCTGAAGCTAAACCTCATTAAAATCATGTTGTGTGTGTCCATCTTCATTATTTCCACATTTATCTGCAGTGGTTCCCTCTGTTTTTCAGTCTCTTTAGCTTCATACAGAGAAATATGTTTATTATCAGCCACACTTTGGTTATAAAATATAATCAAACTTAATGGTGTTTTGCAGAATCGTCCATTAATTTTTTATTTATTGTTTATTTATTATTTTTTTTATTTTTCCGGCGCCGCTGTGAGTGGCAGCCTGTTGCAGCAGCTCCCGTTCGCGGTTTGAGTTTTTTGAGTTTACTAGTGAAGTATACTCGTTCTTTTTTTACTATATATTTATATATATTTACTATATATTTTTAGCACTTATTATATTACTACTTTTTAATGTCTTTAACGTTTTTGGGACATTTTGTTTATCCATTATGGAAACAAGACTGCTGATGACCGCGTCCATAGTTACCGCCGGCTGCCATGGTGACTCCATTGTTTACACCAGGGATCAGCTGTTAGCTCTCCGCCACACAGCGGTGCCACCACCCGGGGAGAGACCTGATGTGCCCCGCGAGCTGAGGAGGAGGAGACGGGGAAGCTGAGCGGGGGCTCAGCGCCGCGCCAGGAGAAGACGTTATACACCCGTCCTCCCATCGATCATCATGGGGAATGTAAGATCTATCACCAATAAGATGGATGAACTGGCGGCGCTGACCCGGCATCAGAGGGAATACCGGGAGTGTAGCATCATGCTATTCACGGAGACTTGGCTAACCGCGTTAACTCCGGATATGAACGTTTCGGTAAATGGCTTCCAACTTTTTCAGGTGGACAGGACGAAGAAGAGCGGTAAGAGGAAGGGAGGAGGGCTGGTAGTGCTTGTTAATGATAGATGGTGTAACCCTGGGCACATCACTGTTAAAGAGCAAACCTGCGACAAGAACATTGAACTGCTAGCTGTTAGCATGAGGCCAAACTATCTACCGAGGGAATTCTCGCATGCCATCGTGATGGTAGCTTACATTCCCCCCTCTGCTAACGCTGAGGCAGCCTGTGATGTCCTGCTCTCAGCAGTAAGCAGGCTGCAGACACAGCACCCAAATGCCCTCCTCGTCATCTCTGGTGATTTTAATCATGCCCCTCCGTCCTCCTCTCTACCCACATTCACTCAGTATGTTACGTGCCATACCAGAGACAACAGAATACTGGACTTAGGTTATGCCAACACCAAGGATGCATACATCTCATTGAGTCTCCCCCCCCGGGCAGATCTGATCACAACCTTGTGCATCTCAGACCTGTCTACAGACCTCTTGTGCGCAGGCTGCCTGCTGTCCCACGCACAGTGAAGAAGTGGTCTAACGGAGCAGAGGATGCTCTAAAGGACTGTTTTGACACTACTGTATGGGACATTTTTAGTGACGCTCATGGGGAGGATATTGACAACCTCACAGACTGTCTGACGGACTACTTAAACTTCTGTGTGGAAATCACCGTCCCCACCAGGACTGTGCGTTGTTTCACCAACAATAAACCCTGGATCACTCCTGATATTAAGGCTCTCCTCAAGGAAAAAAAGAGAGTTTTTGTATCGGGTAACAAGGATGAGTTGAAGAGAGTTCAGCGTGAGCTGAGGAGGAGGATCAGGGAGGGGAAAAACAGCTACAGGAGGAGGTTGGAGAGTCAGCTGCAGAAAAATAACACCAGAGGAGTTTGGAGGGGCCTTAAAACCATCTCCCATCCCCCTGCCCCGTCTCCCCTGCAACCATCATTACCATCTACCCTCCTTGCCTGCAGCCCCCCCCCCCCCCCTCCCTCATCTCACCACTCATCACTCCCCACAGCCCTCAGCTTACAGCCACTTAATACACCCACACCACAGCCTGGGCTGGGCCCATCTCCCCATTTCACACCCGCAAACACCCCCCATCCAGCCCCCATGCCCCCTACAAGCTCAACTGGGCTGTTCCTCACAACATCCCAGGTGAGAAACGAACTGAGGAAGATGAGGGTGAGGAAGGCGGCGGGCCCAGACGGCATCAGCTCCAGACTTCTGAAGTCCTGTGCGGACCAGCTGTGTGGGATTGTTGAACACCTGTTCAACCTGAGTCTGAAGCTGGGGAGGGTGCCCAAACTGTGGAAAACATCGTGTCTGGTTCCTGTGCCGAAGACCCCACACCCCAAGGACCTCAATGGCTATAGGCCAGTGGCATTGACCTCTCACCTGATGAAGACCCTGGAGAGACTGGTCCTTGTCCACCTGCGTCCGCTGGTGAGCCCATGTATGGACCCTCTGCAGTTTGCCTATCAACCCGGCATTGGGGTGGATGACGCTGTCATTTACCTACTTCACACATCCCTCTCTCACCTAGGAAAGGCTGGAAACACTGTGAGGATCATGTTTTTTGATTTCTCCAGTGCTTTTAACACCATCCAGCCCAGGATTCTGGGGAACAAGTTGGAGCACGCTGGGGTGGACCATCACCTGGCAGCATGGATCCTGGACTACCTCACAAACCGACCACAGTATGTGAGGTTACAGGACTGTGTGTCTGACACACTTCTCTGCAGCACAGGGGCTCCACAGGGAACCGTTTTGGCACCTTTCCTGTTCACCTTCTACACAGCAGACTTCACCCATAACACTTCGAACTGTCACCTGCAGAAGTTCTCTGACGACTCTGCCATCGTCGGCCTCATCACCGACGGGGATGATAGGGAGTACAGAGAACTGACCCAGAGCTTTGTGGGTTGGTGTCAGCAGAACCGCCTCCAGATCAACGCGGGTAAAACCAAAGAGCTGGTGGTGGACTTCGGCAGGCGCAAACTCCCTCCACCTACACCAGTGAACATCCAGGGAATGGACATTGAGATTGTGAGACCGTACAAGTATCTGGGTGTTCAATTGAACAACAAACTGGACTGGTCAGACAATACGGACGCTCTGTTTAAGAAAGGTCTCTTTTTGCTCAGGAGACTAAGGTCTTTTGGAGTGCAGGGGGTGCTCCTGAGGACTTTCTATGACTCTGTGGTGGCATCAGCCGTCTTGTATGGGGTGGCCTGTTGGGCCAGTGGCATCTCTTCCAGGGATAGGAAGAGACTGGACAGACTGGTAAAGAAGGCCAGCTCTGTCCTTGGATGCCCTCTGGACCCAGTGGAGGTGGTGGGAGGCAGTAGAATGGTGGCCAAGCTATCATCACTACTGGAGAACACTTCCCACCCCCTACATGTCACTCTATCAGCACTGGGCAGCTCCTTCAGCGACCGGCTGCTCCACCCACGGTGTCTGAAGGAGAGGTACCGTAGGTCCTTCCTGCCTGCTGCTGTCAGACTCTATAATCAGTACAACTCCCGGTAATCTACACTTGACTGTCAGTGTGCAGACTATTCACTACTATACTTCATCTGCTGCTGTGCATTATCTTCATACATATATTGTATTCATGATGTTATCTACTTCATCTGTTGCTGTGAAATATTTTCATGTGCATGTATATTATATATGTGCAATGTTTTTATCTTATCTATTTGTTCATACTTACAACTGCACTCAGTCACTCTATTATTTTATTTCTGTCTATACTGTGTACAGGACTATTTTTCTATTTATTTTTATTGTATTTCTATATATGACACTTTTGCTGGCTGCTGTAACGCTGAAAATTTCCCCGCTGTGGGACAATAAAGGCTTATCTTATCTTATCTTAATATCAATAGCAGTTCTGTCTGGTGATTGGCGTGGAATTCTGCCAAACCTGATCATTATGAACCCATTTACACTGACATACAGTCCTCACTGGAAGCCTGTATGTTGGCTACAAAGAAGCTGAAAAAGGTTTAGCAGATGAAGAACCTGCGAGCTAAAGGTCAGCAGCCCGTTGCACCAGCTATACGTAACTTCTCTCTTAAGTTACACTAAACCATATGTTGAAACTAGATAGATTGATACTGAAGCTGTGTTGATGTTTGGTTGCATCACGGCGACGTAAGGTTCATCTTAGCTACACTGGCGTAAAGTCCACAGTAACCAAAATACTGTCGCAGAAAAGGATGTTTTCACTTCCTGTGGCCAGTAACATTACCGTGTTGTCTTTGAAGACTTTGCTACGCAGTAGCGAAGAGGCTAATGGCTAAAAATAGCTAACGTTAATCACCAAACAACAACAAAAAGGTATGTAAACTAGGACAAAGCATTATGACTAGGTGATAAATACAACCTTAATCTACAGCTAGTACAAAATAACAAGTGACGAGTGCTGAAACCATCAACACAGGGTAACGTTACCCTCTTATTGGGCAGATGAAACTTTACATGTTATAACAAACACATAATGATAGCTTACACTGGCAAACTGTTAAATTAGTAGTTGTTAATTAGAAAGTTATCTAACCCTATATATTTTTGCTTGCCGGTATAATTCGGTCCTCCTCACCCTCCATGTTATCCACCTTTCAGAACGATGCACCATGCCAACCGTTATTTTATGGAGGACTTTACACCTACTAATGGCTAAGTGTAAGATTTAAGTTGTAATTTCTGCCTACGTTGGAACTATTTTAGCTGGTGCAACCCTTAAAATGTTAGAAGCGCTTAAACGCCGACCTAAGCTAAATTATGTCCAAACTAGGTGACGTTTGAACTAACACATAGCTGGTGCAACCCAGTGCAGAATTGTATCCAGGCTGCAGGGTCGGCTACCCTCAAATAACCGATCTAATGGCCTAATGGAGTGTGTGTCGTGTATTACAAACAACCTTTTTTCACTGTATAAAATGCCATTCAGAACAACGAGTGTGGTTAACAACAGGCATCGCTTTCATGGCCTCCACAGGAATCCGATCCTAATGGTCTTAAAGTGCCTTCATTGCTGGTAATTACTGGTAATACGTTTTTTTCACCGATAAGAGCAGCTCTGCGTTATCCGTCCACTTGTTTCAGTGTTATTCATCCATTTAACATTTCATAATGGAAGTTTCTTTCCTCACGTTTGTGTGGTAAAGCAGTGGCAGTGCACAACAGAGGGCTCTATGTAGGGGAAACTCTGCATGCTAGTTGTTACTTGTCATCTTTCATACAATCTGAAAAAGGGGGCATTGAGGGAGCTTGATGTTTGGATAAAGGGTGAAATTGTTTTGGAGAGATAAAAATCTCAGAGTGTTGGCTGTTTATTCTAATAATCAAAAACTTTCTGTAGTTATTAGAGTGTGAGAAGAGAAGAGAGTTTGGTTTGCTCTGTTGTGTCGAGAGATACAATCAGAGAGGGAAGGTCAGCCGAGCCTCAACGCAGTTCGTCATCAGTGAAGTCTCCGAAGATAAAGTTAATGTGAAATGTCTCCCCGTTCTTATAAATCCATTACTGATAAAGAGTTTCCAACATGCTAGTAGATAACACACAATGGCTGGAATGTAGACAGAGAGAAGGTATTTAGGCAATGGGGGTTGCCTTGTTACCACGGCAACCACTGATGGTTAAGTGTGGATGTTATTTATTTATTTTTTTTAATGTTTTTGTGGGTTTTATCGATGTCACGTCATATTTTATGAACACAAAACAAAGACAACACAAGAAAATGTAAAAGATGTCAGCAGATAACAGTGGCAGTGGAGGCGGAGGGACACAGAGGACCTTTATTTTGAAGGGCTGTTGTGAAATCAAGGGCTAGCTGAACCAAAAGCTATTAAAAACACATAGATGAGCCATGCCGTTGTTCCTTCATCACCATGAACACACACACTGTTGTTTATTTGGACTTAACCCCACACACACCGTCCTGCTGCCCCAAATACTCACCAGAGCACCAAATGTGGATTAATCCACCGCTGAAAATAGTCCCCAACAAATGCACAATTTTCTCCTCCTTGAGTAATGTTTGCTAAAAACTACAGTGACCAGCTGTTTTAGGAAATTACTGAACCGTTAAAAAAATGAAACTTATTTACATGTTCAGTAGGAACCAATGGGCTTGGAGCTGAGAGCCACAGACAGGAAGTCAGAAAGTATCGAGAGACGGACTGACACATTGTTTGTTTGGGTCTTTTAATGGGATTTGTTGACAATAAGAAAAATATAGAATAACAGACTTATCCTTTAAAACCAGAGATCGAGGAGTTACAGGTTTTCATCCTGTTGACGTCTCGGAGCAGCAGGAGAATCTCAACTTGGTAAAGTTTTAAGGAGGAAAATCATCAGTGTTGTCCGACAGACAGATGATTGACAGATATTAAAGGGGGGTTAGTTGCCTGCTGTAAAATCCACAGTGTAGCTGTCAGTGATATATGATGCAATAACACAGAATGGTTATGAATCAACAGGGACGCCCTTCAGTCTACAATATAAATAACCAAAACATGAGCAGGAAGATGGAACTCAAAGATGTTCTGAGAGAAAATCTAGTGAATTGTTCCTGAGGAGATTTAAATTTCTCTAAATAACAACTTATTTTGATATTGTTGTCCATCATTTCTATTGGTAATAATAAAATTGCTCTCACCAAGTTAATGTCTGATCTGGGAACATGGTGACGTCACTAAAAAGAGGTTCGACGGGTCAAGGTACATGAGCAGTCAGACGATCAGGCGGCTTTTATTTTGCTGAGTACAACTGTATAACTTAAATGATTGACAGAACCACAAGAGTAAAAGTATTACCACACAGGTAGTTGAATCTTTGTGTTTCCGTTGCTTCTTAGAAGCTAAAGATGTAAATTTGTTCGACGGAAAACACTTTTCAGAGTCGTGTCGTCTCATTTGAAATTTCTCTGGCAAATGAATGTTTGACCAATAAAATCAATGTCTTATTTTATGACCCCAAGTTGGTCTAAGGGAGATGGGAGTAACGTAAAACTAGATGAAGAATACGAGGAGTCAATTTGTTCAGTATTTTAATCTGTTATTGCCAGGAAGCTTAACTGAAACATCAGGGAGAGCTCCGGCCAAAATGAGAAAAGAACAAACCAGCCCTCAGTAGAAATAAAAGCACAATACTAAATAAACTGCCCCAAAAAGAAAAGTTACAAATCGTATACCTAACTCCCTATCAACACAAATAAACAGGAGAGAAGGGGATGTAACAAAAATGGCAGCTCTCTCATATGGGGTAACACTAACTTAAAATAATTAATTGATTAACTGAAATGTTTTAGCCACTCATGGTACCCAATAGGATGAATGTTAATGACTTTAAAGATAAATAAAAACCTGAAAAGTGTTTTTCAAGGAACTAAACCGTGTCATCACAGGTAATTGTCAGGGCAGTAACATCAGCATTCAGCGACTTGCCTCTAAAGTTTCCCAGAGGTTTCATTACAGCTTGTGATGAACACCTCGTGTTGCCATGTGTTAGCATCTTCATCTCAACATGTCAGGTTGAACAGCTCACACTGAGGTGAACACTATCTCTCACTCTGTACACTGCGTCTCATATTTGCATACAAATGAGAGTTGCTCTACTTTACTGAGCAGCGACTGAGTACTTTCAAATTAAAATCTCGACTCTGGAGCAGTTATCAGGTACTACGCAGGGATGGATGGATGGATGGATGGATGTTGTTTAAACAAGAAGGAAGGGAAACAGTGAAAACAATGTGGGCAAGCAGGAGAGACAGATGAAGTCATTTAGCTGGCAATGGAAAATACAGCTGTTGAAACCACAGAGGATCAGATGTGACACTATAGCTGTGTCTCAATTCAGGGGGCGCATCCTTCGAATGCTGCATTTGAAGACCGAATGCGTCACAGCGGCGCGACAAGGCCGTCCCATTTCGAAGGCTCTTTCTAAATGTGGCCTTCTTTTCACGGATTTGAAGTATCCAACGGCTGGATCCTTCGCGGTCCAACCTATCCCAAGATTTATTACGCACAAGAGAATATGGCGTCTCCAAACGTACCGTCAACAGTAGCCGAGCAGGATAACACTTTTAAATGTAAGTATTAGGTTTTAACTCACTTGAATAGCTAACGCGTCGTTAGAGGGATGCAGCCCCTGAATTGAGACACAGCTTATGACTTCCAAAAAGAGAGTCTGAGCAAAGATGTAGCTATGGATGCAAAAGTGCTGTAAAGCTTTTTTTTGTTGATCATCTTTAAATTTTGTTGTCGTCTATGGCTGCCAATGCCAACCTTGCTCTGTCCACCACTTTGGTCCAGACTGAAATAACTCACCAACTGTCAGCTGGATTTCCATAAAACTTTACACTAAAATTCACAGTCCCCAGAGGACTGTGAATCCTCCAGAGGACTTTAATCCTATTTATTTCAGCGATCCCCTGACTTTTCCTCTAGCGCCACCATGAGGTTCACATTTGTGTATATTTTATTTATTTTTTGAGTGAAATATATCAATAACTTTTTGATGGATCTCTATGAAATTTGGTAAAGACATTCATGTTCCCCTCTGGATGAATTGTAGTAACTTTGGTGATCCACCATCATCAGATCAATATGTTGAATTTCATGACCAAATACCTGAAAAACGAATTAAACTCTCATCAGCTGTACTTTCTGCTTAGTGCTAAGTAGCAAATGCTAAAATGCTAAACTAAGATGATGAAAATTGTAAACATTATACCTGTTTAACATCAGGATGTTAGCATGGTCACTCTGAGCATGTTAGCACGCATTACACGCCTCACAGAGCTGCTTGCATGGCTTTAGACTTAGCTACTCCTGTTTCTTCATGACTTCTGATTGGTCAAATGAGCTGCCTTATTTTACCAACACATATTTTATAAACCAAACTAAAAGTCTGGAGCCTCCCGAGCACCTCCCTGAAGCTGTAACGTTCATTTCACACCAGAATGGATGAAAAATGGGGAGATAACAGGTGCCACTAATAACATTAACAATGGCTATTCAAGTGTCCCAGTAAGCCATGACAGCGTGACAGTGAGCCAGCACGCACAATACCAGGACCCTGACACTGAAGCAGCTAAATGGAATTCAGCCATCATAAACTTCATTATTCACGCCTGAGCTTTTCCTGCAGTGACATGTCGAAATGTCTACCGTGAAAAAGAGATAACGTGGACGAGGTTGTTTGATGCTGGTTTTGGCGTTCAAACTCATGGATCTGTTACTCAAAATGGACTTCCTGCATCATACTTCATGTCTCACCTGTACATGTACCTTTTTATGGCTGTGCTGTTTTCAGTCAGATTGGCATGCAATTGTTAACATTTTAATGTGCTTTGTTGTTAGCATTAATCTTTTATATTGTTTAGTTTTAGAGGTACGTCTGTCATGATTGTGACCTGTTGTTGGTGAGCTGGCAGGTCACTCAGTGGCTTTCAGTCTTTTTAAATGGTCAACCAAATCACACACACACACACACACACACACACACACACACACACACACACACACACACACACACACACACAAACACCTTTTACCATTCCCCTCTCGTGGTAAACTCACCGACTGTGACCTTTACATCAGTAAAGTAAGAGTAGTAAAGTAGTAGTAAAGAGTAATTTGTGTTTTTGAAACTAACGACCTTCAGGTGTCAAGAAAACTGAGATAAAAATCCTCTCACTAAGATGTGAGATTATAGCAGCCTGACCTTCAAACCTTCACATATATAATCCCAAACCCTCGCACAAAAAAGGGCCTGCACAGGAGAGATGCTGCACCTCCAATCTGATGACCTGACCTGTGTTGTGCTGTAATGAGCTCAGAATGGAATCAATTTTAGTCTGAGAGCGTCTGAATGAAGCCGTGTCTTTGGGGAGAGACTGTAGACGGCCCCTCAGCTCGCCGTGGACTCTGTGATGATGATAATAATGGCAGCAGGGTCTTAAATGTTTTTATCTCCATCCTTTGCCCTGGAGCCTCCGAGATCAGCCTGAACAGACAGGATGTGAACTGATGCAGCTCCTCTTTCTTCAGCAGAGATAAAGCATGACATTTCTGTAATAATATACAGTAGTTTTTACAGCTATACTGCTGCTTCAACAGTGAAGTGAGGAGAGAACTATTTAATTCATAGGAACATTTGGTTTGGAAGAAGTGCTCCAGTCAAACCCAAGTAAATATTCATTGATCAGTCATTTATTATTGGAAACTCCACCTATGTTTGAGTGCCAGTCTGCTCTTACCGCATCGTTTTTCCCCCCACTGATATTATCTCAACAACTATAAGATGGGTTGACATACATTTTTATACAGATATCTGTGCTGCCCGGAAGTGAATCCTAATGACTTAGGTGATTTCCTGACTTTTCATCTAACACCACCATCAGGTCAAAATTTTAATTTGTCCAATACCTTCAAAGCTAATCACATTCCCATCAGCCTCAGCTGCACTTTGCATTTAGTGCTAATTAGCAAATGTTAGCAAGCTAACATGCTAAACTAAGATGGTGAACGTGGTAAACATTATACCTGCTAAACATCAGCAGACTCTTAAGCTGTGTCTCAAATTGCGTACTTCCTTTAGTACACTTACATGCAGTATACCGTGTACACTATGTAGTGACTTGTGTAGTGCGTTAATTTTGACAGTAGTGTCGTCCCAAATCAAATACTGCTGTTGTGCGCTTACCAGAAATGGCGATCGCAACCTTTGACCGTGTCGTCGTCTTCTTTTTAACGGCGGATTGCAACCGGGCGGAGCTTTATCACCAACATTTACCACGATTGCCGCACACCGAAATATCTGCCAGCTTGTTTGCTCACTTGACTTCAATTCAATTTTCATACGTTGGTGGTCCTCCCCTTCCTCTACGTAGTCAAGATGGCGACCGTTGAGGGTGAGAAGTGTGCATCGTTCCACACTCAACTGTCTGACCGTTTTGTGTACATCATCCGGGTCCTTACAGTACACTGCATTTTGCCATACTTGAGTGTGAACGTACTTATGCACTCAAAATATTAAGTGTATGTACGGAAGTACGCGATGAGACACACATTAGTCTTGTTATTTGTATCTAAAGGAAAATTCCAGTTCATTCCAACGTTGGTCTTAAAGTCGTTGCACACCATTTTTTAGAAAATTTTGACACAAAAATGCTGAAAATGTGAGTCTACTTCTTCGTGTTGTATTTAGTTTTATTTTCTCCTGCCTCAATGATCATATTTAGCTTTTCCTGCTTCTTAACTAAAGAAAAATAAAGTTCTGGTTTCAGCCAATGTTAGTGAGGTGACGAGAGGATTATTATTGTTTTTGAATCTTTGTTGTACATGAGTAAAAAAGAAGACTCTTTCCTGTTCCTGTCATTCGCCATTTATCTCACAGCTTTTGTTGTTTGGGTGACCTCCGCCTGTGCTGTTGACTCAGATCATTCACTAGATTACATGTGGACGAGGTAGGTGGGGAAAAGATGACAAACTCATGCTGCTGTCTTACACTCAGTCTTGTAACATTATTGAACAAACACAGATTTCACTTGTCAAACGCACATTGTTGACAGAAAAAACACGACTTTAACAGTTTGTTCCATCGCTTCAAGTTACACCTTTGGTTTGCAAGAAGCAACAGAAACACGAGGTTTAACTACCTGCTTGGTTCATTGATGCAGTACCTTCAGTCTTTCTTAGGAATAGTTTTACCTTTTTATCTCTTTGCTGCAGTAATCTTTAAACTCTCTAGCTCCAGTTCTGCCTCCTTAAAAAACCTCTCAGACGGCTCTGCTGTTTAAACAATCGAGGTCAGACCAACCAGACGTGATTATTTTCAGCTGTGACTTTCTTTTTTCCCTTGAGATTTTCCTGCAACAGTCGGCCAGCGAGTCGCTCCATCTTTTCAAAGTGATAG